>PVHX01013148.1:0-56050 GCA_004024805.1 Geosciurus inauris | reverse complement strand
TGCTTAGTGCCTCGCCATTGCTGAGGCTGGCTTTGAACTCGCGATTCTCCTGTCTCAGCCTCCCTAAGTGCTGGGATTACAGGCTTGAGCCACCGCGCCCGGCTCCATATATGTTTTAAAGAGACTAAAATCAGAATATTCATACCATCTTTTCTGACCAGAAGACATAATATCAAAATATCCTGATTAAATTGCAAAATGTAATGAAATGGTAGATTATTCTGGCAAAATGATTGCAAAGCAAGTCTGGGAGGGAGCTAGGTGTATGACTCAGCGGTAGAGCACTTACTTGCCTCCCATGCTCCAGAGCTTGGGTTCAATCCCCAATACCACAAAGGAAAGTGTGGAAGAAAATTCGTATATCAAAACAGTAAGGTGAGCACATAAGTAAGCAGGCAGGCCTGTAATCCCAGCACTTTGGGATGCTGAGACAGGAGAATCACAAGTTCAAAGCCAGCCTCAGCAAAGGCGAGGCGCTAAGCAACTCAGACCCTGTCTCCACATAAAACACAAAATAGGGCTGGGGATGTGGCTCAATGTTTGAGTACCCCTGGGTTCAATCCCTGGTACCTAAAAAAGAAGAAGAAAGAAAAAGAAAATGACATTATAGATATTATAATGAGGAAACTCTGGAAATTATATTCTCCCTTCCCCAGTGTTGTTGCTACTTACTTTTTGTAATTGTTTAGTGACCTTCTGAAATGCTTTGCAAATTTTGTATTCTTTTTGTGTGTGTGCCCATCAAGGTTTATGTTTCATTAAACAGCTTTGGTTATTTAAGAGATTTCTTTAAATACCTGAAAGCAAAAAGCGAAACTGTCAAGTCTTCACAAATGGGCTCTATGTTTGTGTTGAGGCACAGTTCAGCACACAGACAGTATAGAACTCTGCCTTAGCCTTCACTTTCCACATGTGCAAAACCTGAAAGTCAGTCAGTGGTAGAAACATAGGGTCTTCTCAGATTTTTTTCTGGCATGCTTACGGCATTTCAGGGTCCCCAAACCCCTTGTGCTCAGACTATCTCCTTCACTGGCTTTTTTCCCTCAATTTTATTTGCTTTGTCTATTGCTTGCCCCAACTACTGTTGCTACTACATTTATTTGGGCACCAGAGATTGAATTCAGGTGCACTTGACCACTGAGCTACATCCCCAGCCCTATTTGTATTTTATTTAGAAACAAGGTCTCACTGAGTTGCTTAGTGCCTTGCTTTTGCTGAGGCTGGCTTTGAACTCGCGGTTCTCCTGCGTCAACCTCCCAGCCTGGCTGTTAAGAGCTTTTTTTTTTTTGGTTATAGATGGACACAGTATCTTTATTTTGTTTATTTTTATGTGATGCTGAGGATCGAACCCAGTGCCTCACATGTGAGGCAAGTGCTCTGCCATTGAGCCACAACTCTGCCCCGTTAAGAGCTTTTTAACAGCCAGTGGGGTCTGGTGTTGGGTGTTGTGCTTTTTTCTCTTTTTCCCTTTTTTTGGAGGGAGTGCAGAGGGTTACAGGGGATTGAACCCAGGGTGCCTAAGTACTGAGCAACATCCCATCCCCAGTCCTGCTTTTTTTTTTTTTTTTTTGGTGTTGGGAATTGAACCCAAAGACGCTTAACCACCGAGCCATTTCCCCAGTCCTTTTTTTTTTTAATTTATTTTTTATTTTCACTTCTTGTTGGATCTTTATTTTACTCATTTATCATTTATATGTGGTGCTAAGGATCGAACCCAGTGCCTCACGCATACTTGGCAAGCGCTCTACCACTAAGCTACAGCCCCAGCCCTCCCCAGTCCTTTTTTAACATTTTTATTTAGAGACAGTCTTGCTGAGTTGCTTGATGCCTTGCTAAATGGCTGAGGATGGCTTTGAACTCACGATCCTTTTGCCTCAGCCTCCTGAGACACTGGGATTACAGGCCTGGGCCACTGTGCTTGGTCTTTTTATTTTTTGAGACAGGGTCTCGCTGAGTTGCTGAGGCTGGTCTCAAACTTGGGATCTTCCTACCTCAGCCTCCTGAGACACTGATATTGCAGTCATATGCAACCATTCCTAGCTCCAGGCTAGTCGAATTTAATACTATAATGAAACATAACTTCAAATTCAATCAAAATGATAAACGGGCTGGCATTCAGCTCAGTGGTAGAGCGCTTGCCTGGCACATATGAGACACTGGGTTTGATTCTCAGCAGCACATAAATAAAGATATTGTGTCTATCTACAACTAAAAAATATTTTTAAAAATGTATAAGGGTTGGTGTTACGTCTCAGTGGTAGAGTACTTGCCTGGCATGTGTGAAGCACTGGATCCTCAGCACTACATTAAATAAATAAACAAACAAAGGTATTGTGCCCATATACAACCAAAAAATGTTTTTTAAAATGATATATATAAAAAGAGCCTTAGCTGGGCATGGTGGCGCACACCTGTAATCCCAGCTCTCTGGGAGGTTGAGATAGGAGAATCGGGAGTTCAAAGCCAGCCTCAGCAACAGCAAGGTGCCTAGCAACTCAGTGAGACCCTGTCTCTAAATAAAACACAAAATAGTGCTGGGGATGTGGCTCAGTGGTCAAATACCCCTGACTTCAGTCCCCAGTACCAAAAAAGAAAAAGACAGCCTTGAGGGCTGGGATTGTATCTCAGTTGTAGAGGGCTTGCCTACCATGTGAGGCACTGGTTTTAATTCTCAGCACTGTATATAAACAAATAAAGATCCACCTACAACTAAAAAATAGTTTAAAAAAAATTAAAAAGACAGCCTTGAATACCTGGTGCCTTGATTTGACTTGACCAGGTACCTGCCTTGAGTTACTTAAATTTTTTTTGGTACTGGGGATTGAACTCAGGGGCACTCGACCACTGAGCCACATCCCCAGCCCTATTTTGTGCTTTATGTGAAGACAGGGTCTGAGTTGCTTAGCGCCTTGCCATTGCTGAAGCTGGCTTTGAACTCGCGATTCTCCTGTCTCAGCCTCCCAAAGTGCTGGGATTATAGGCTTGTGCCAGTGCGCCTGGCGACTTACTTATATTTTATCTCTGGTTTACTAGATGTGTAACCTAAAACAGGTTGCTTGAGTTTGAGCTTCTTCGTCATTGAAATGAATTTCATCATAATGCCTCCACCGATGAGACTTTTTATTTTCTCACTCCTTTAGAACTGGGGATTGAACCCAGGGGTGCTCTACTGCTGAACTACACCCCCAGCTGCTATTTTTATTAGTATTATTATTTTTTTAATTTTTTTTAGTTGTAGATGGACACAATGTCTTTACTTTATTGCTGTGCATGTGGTGCTGAGGATCAAAACCCAGGACCACTGAGCTATAATCCCAGCCCCTATTATTATTATTTTTGAGATGCCCAGGCTGGCCTCAAACTTGTGATCCTCCTGCCTCAGCCTCCTGAGCCACCGGTATTGCAAGCACATGCCAGGTGGAAGCCATAGGAATGCCTAGTTTCTAGTCATTGTTTTGTTAATATTTTAAAAAAAAATTTTTTAGTTGTAGATGGACACAATATTTTTATTTATTTATTTTTATGTGGTGCTGAAGATCGAACCCAGTGCTTCACATATGCAAAGCAAGCACTCTACCACTGAGCTATAGCCCCAGCCGTAGTTTTTGTTTTTGTTTGTTTTGTTTTTTTGGTGCGAGGGATGGAACCCAAGGGTACTTAACCACTGAGCCACATCCCCAGCCCTTGTTTATATTTTATTTACAGACAGGATCTTGCTCAGTTGCTTAGGGCCTCACTAAATTCCTGAGGTTGGCTTTGAACTCAGGATCCTCCTGCCCCAACCTTCCAGACTGCTGGGATTACATGCCTATGCCACTGCACCCAGCTCAGGTTAGTTTTTTTGTTTTCTGTTTTGTTTTTTTAATATATATTTTAATATGTTTATGTATAAACATATATTTACATATAATATATATTTATATAATTATATTTACATATATTTATATATTTTCATATATATTTTTTAGTTGTCAATAGACCTTTATTTATTTACTTATATGTGGTGCAGAAAATTGAACCCAGTGCCTCCCACTTGGCAGGCAAGCACTCTACCACTGAGCTACAACCTCTGCCCTCTAGTTCTTTTTTTGGTACCGGAGATTGAACTCAGGGGCACTTGACCACTGAGCCATATCCCCAGCCGTATTTTGTGTTTTGTGTAGAGATAGGGTCTCATTCAGTTGCTTAGCAGCCTGTCTGTTGTCCGTTGCTGAGGCTGGCTTTGAACTCACGATTCTTCCGTCTCAGCCTCCAAAAGTGCTGGGATTACAGGCATGCGCCACCATGCCCACCTTCTAGTTCATTTTTGATGTCTTCTTTTTGATTTGTTTTCCAGACATTGCTTGACAAATTAATTTCAATTATTATCTTTCAGGGGCTGGGGTTGTAACTCAGTGAGAGCGCGCTTTCCTAGCATGTGTGAGGCACTAAGTTTGATTCTCAGCACCTCATATAAGTAAGCAAAGAATGGTCCATTGACAACTAAAAAAGCATTTAAAAAAGTTCTTTCATAGATCCTTTCACTGGGATATATACTAAAGCCACAAATTGTTTGATGAGGTGATGATAGGCCAAAATCTGACCTAGGACCTGTCAAGTGCAGGAATTGGTCTCTGCTATTCATTGTTTATATTTTAGTTCTCCACTGGTGAGCATCAAAGAAGAAAGGAGGGAATTCCCTGTTGACTCTGGAATTTACTGAGGCAGATTTTCATTGTTAGTACAAGCTTTAAAAAAAAATTGCTTTTGTATTTATTTAGGTAAGTTTTTTTTTTTTTTTTTTGGATACTGGGGATTGAATCCAGGGGTACTCTACCACTGAATTATATCCCTCCTTATTTTATTTTATTTTACTAGTGCTGGGGATTGAACCCAGGGCCTTATGTATCATGCTAGGGAAGCACTCTACCAACTGGAGCTATATCCCCAGCCCCTTTATTTTTTATTTTGAGACAGGATCTCGCTAAATTGCCAAGGCTTACGTGGAACTGTGCTTCTTCTGCTTCAGTACCCCATCACCAATTTATGTGATTGCACACATGTGCCACCATGCCTAGCAGAACATTTTTTATGGGGGGTGGGTACCAGGGATTGAACTCAAGGACACTTGACCACTGAGCCACATCCCCAGCCCTATTTTGTATTATGTTTAGAGAGAAGAGGGTCTCACTGAGTTGCTCAGAGCCATGTGTTTTTTACTGAGGCTGACTTTGAACTTGGAATACTCCTGTCTCAGCCTCCCAAGCTGCTGGGATTGCAGGCATGTGCCACCACTCCTGGTGAGATTTTTTTTTTTTTACAGGGGATTGAACTTGGGCACTTCATCACTGAGCCACATTCCCAGCCCTGGTTTGTATTTTATTTAGAGACAGGATCTCACTGAGTTGCTTAGTGCCTCACTGTTGCTGAAGCTGGCTGGCTTTGAACTCTCAATCCTCCTGTCTCAGCCTCCTGAGCTGCTGGGATTACAGGCATACACCACCACACCCAGCTGGCAGAACATTTTTTAAAAGCAAGTTAGGACTATTTCTTCGTTATGTCTTATATATATAGTTACTACTATTAAATTTTTAGTTCCAGTTCAGTATTGAATATCTTATACTTGGTGCTAAACTTAATTTTTAGGGGGGAATGTACTGGGGATTTAACTCAGGGGTACTCAACCACTGAACCATATCCTCAGCCCTAAACTTATTTTGTTCTATTAATTAAAGATAGCTGGGCACGGTGGTGCAAGCCTGTAATCCCAGCACTTGGGGGAGGCTGAGACAGGAGAATCTCGAGCTCACAGCCATCCTCAGCAAAGGCTAGGCACTAAGTATCTCAGTGAGAACCTGTCTCTACATAAAACACAAAATAGGGCTGGGGATGTGGCTCAGTGGTCGAGTATCCCTGAGTTCAATCCCTGGTACCAGAAAAAAAATAAATATAAGTGGGAGCTAGGGTTGTAGTTCAGTGGTAGAGCATTTGCCCAGCACATGTGAGCTACTGGGTTTGATTCTCAGCACCACATTAAAAAAAATATTGTGTCCATCCACAATTAAACAATTAAGGGAAAAAAAGATGTATAGATGGTATACCCTGACATTTATTGATATTGTGGTCTTTTGAAAGATATGTAGGATTTAGTGGATATAAATTGGGATAGGATACAAGTTGGGAAATGATAAATGAAAAGCTATTATACAGTAGAGAGTGTCTATCAGTGAGCCACATCCCTAGCCCCCTTATTCAATTTTAGTGATAAATAAAATTATCAGATCTCCAGTGTCTATTTTCTGTTTTATCTGCTTTTACAGTGTCTGTTTCCTAACCCAAAACACTTCTCTTTTTTTTGGTACTGAGGATTGAACGCAGAGCTGCTTTACACTGAGCCACATCTCCAGCCCTTTTTTTAATTTTTAATTTTGAAATAAGGTCTTGCTAGGTTGCTGAGGTTGGCCTGAACTTGCTGTCCTCCTGCCTCAGCCTCCAGATTTGCTAGGATTATAGGCATGCGCCAGCACGCCTGGCAACACTCTACTGACACTCTGGCACATAACTTTCAGTCTGAATCTGCCTCTACCCCCCACCATCCGCCAGTACTGGAAATTGAACCTAAGGGTGCATCTCCCCAGCCCTTTTTATTCTAAGATAGGGTTTTGCTAAGTTGTCCAGGATGGCCTCAAACTTGCTAACCCCCTGCCTTGGCCTTTTGAATCACTGGAATTACAGGCATAGGCCACACATACCCCTACCCACCCCCGCCAAATATATTTTTGTTTGAGTGAAAGTAGTATCAAATAGTAGGTCTGGGTTTTTTAGAATCTTTTCAATAGCAGATAGCATGATGTAATTAATAAATTGTAGGCTAAAAGTTAAAGCATTATGTTTCAGATTCTAGAATAACAGAAAATATAGAAAGGATTACAATGTAGTTCAATGGTACAATACACCCTGGGATCAATCCTTAATATCTGTCCCCCCACCCCCCAAAAAAGATGCCTGAAATGGTACATCAGGGAAATCCAGACACAAAGGAACTTAACGTGGACCTGGGAAAAGGCAAATAAGGCAGTAGACTCTGAAGAAATAGGACTGAGGGCCTAAGGTGTTGGTTTGTTCTTAGTTTCAGTCTTTGGACTTGTTGAAATCAGTTTTTAAAATAATTTGGTTTTAGCTGGGCACAGTGGCGCATGCCTGTAATCCCAGCAGCTCCGGAGGCTGAGACAGTAGAAATCATGAGTTCAAAGCCAGCCTCAGCAACAGTGAGGCACTAAGCAACTCAGTGAGACCCTGTCTCTAAATAAAATACAAAATAGAGCTGGGGATGTGGCTCAGTGGTTGAGTGCCCCTGAGTTCAATTCCCGATACCCCCCCAAAAATAAAAAATAAATACAATGAAAAGTGCTGGGGATGTAGCTCAGTGGTAAAGTACCCTTGGGTTCAATCCCTGGCCAAAAAAAACCACAACAGAACAAGAAAAGCAGAGTCAGGCAGTCAAATGAAGCCCAAGCCTGAAATAAACCTGGTGGATGCACTTTTTTTTTTTTTTGGTACTGGAGATTGAACTTGGGTACTCGACCACTTAGCCACATCCCCAGCCCTATTTTGTGTTTTATGTAGAGACAGGGTCTCACTGAGTTGCTTAGCACCTCGCTGTTGCTGATGCTGGCTTTGCACTCGTGATTCTCCTGTCTCAGCCTTCCTAAATGCTGGGATTACAGGCTTGAGCCACCGCACCCGGCTCTGAAATAACACTATTAAAATAATGTTACCTGGGCTCAGTGGTGCAAGCCTGTAATCCCAGTGATTTGGGAGACCCTGTCTTTAAATAAAATACAAAGTAGGACTGGGGATGTGAACTGCACCTGAGTTCAATCCCCAGAAGTAAATAAAGGATACTGATAAATTTGAGGGGCTGGGATTGTAGCTCAGTGGTAGAGTGCTTGCCTTGCGTGCGTGAGGCACTGGGTTTGATCCTTAGCACTACATAAAAATAAAGATATTGTGTTCATCTACAACTAAAAATAAAATAAATTTGATGATTTGGAGATTGTATATACGTAATTTAATACTTTGACTTTTCATTTTACGTTTTCTTTATTTACGTTACTTAGGGCCTTGCAGAGTTGCTGAGACTTGCCTCAAATTTGCAATCCTCCCACCTCAGCCTCCCAAATAGCTGTGATTACAAGCAGTTTGTTTGTTTGTGTTTGGTATTGGGTATTGAACTCCAGAGATGTTTTGCCACTGGGCTGTATTCCCTCCTGCTGTTTTTTTTTGTTGTTGTTTGTTTGTTTTGAGTCAGCATTTCACTAAGTTGCTTAGGGCCTCACCAAGTTGCTGTGGCTAGCCTTGAATCTGCAGTCCTCCTGCCTGAGTCTCCCAAGTCACTGTGATCACAGGCTTGCACCATTGCACCCAGCCTCTGCTATTTCTTTTCTTTTCTTTTTTTTTAGTTGTTGATTGACCTTTATTCATTTATTTATATGCGGTGCTGCGGATCGAACCCAGTGCCTCCCACATGTGAGGCAAGTGCTCTACCACTGAGCCACAATCCCAGCCCTCTGCTATGTCTTTTTTTGCCCCTTTCCCTTTTTTTTTTTTTGACACAACGTTTCACTAAGTTTCTTATGGCCCTGCTAAATTATGAGGCTGGACTTTGAACTCACCATCCTCCTGTCCCAGCCTCCCAAGCCAGTAAGATTATAGGCGTGTGCCATAGCATCACACACCTCGGATACTTCTTAAACATTATTTGGGGAAAAAATAGGAAGCTTTCCAATTATTTAATATATCATGTACCTCCAATAGCTAACCATGATACCTGGTAATAATAGATGCTAAGACTGAAAGAATAACTAAGTTAATTGTATTTGTTCTACTTTTAAGGTTAAAAACGACAACTAACGCCAACCATGAAAGATCCAAGTCGCAGCAGTACTAGCCCAAGCATCATCAATGAAGATGTGATTATTAACGGTCATTCTCATGAAGATGACAATCCATTTGCAGAGTACATGTGGATGGAAAACGAAGAAGAATTCAACAGACAAGTTAGTTTTGTGTACAAATATGTACTTTTTCATAGCCATTATAGCCTGCATAATAGGATTGTGCTTATCCTTGAAATGTGTTTATCTTGTCCTTTATATATTAAATGTAGATTTTTTTCACCACTCCTATTTTATTTACTTATTTATTTTGAGGGGTACCCAGGATTGAACTCAGGGGCACTGAGCCACATCCCTAGCCCTATTTTGTATTTCATTTAAAGACAAGGTCTCACTGCATTGCTTAGCACCTGGCTTTTGCTGAGGCTGGCTTTAAAGTTGGCAATCCTCCTCCTGAGCTGCTGGGATTATAGGCATGCGCCACCACACCCGGCACCACTATTTTATTTAGCTGCTGATTAATACTAGGCTTGATATTCCATTGGATTTTTTAGAGAGCATATTTCAGGATTCCACCCTGGAAATTCTAAATTAGGAGAATTAGGAGAATTAGGGAAGAACCTAAGAACCTGTTTTTCAAAAGCCTCCAGATGGTTTCAGTTAGCAGTCAAGTTTAGAAATCACTGCCTTACACCAGTCAGATTGCTGTATTACACTGCAAGTAAAGAAAATTCAGGAATCGAGCAAATGGCCAGGTGCAGTGGCGCACACCTGTAATCTCAGCACTTTGGTAGGCTGAGACCAGAGAATTGCCAGTTTAAAGCCAGCCTCAGCAACGGTGAGGTGCTAAGCAACTCAGTGAGACCCTCTCTCTAATAAAATACAAAATAGGGCTGGGGATGTGGCTCAGTAGTGGAGTACCCCTGAGTTCAATCCCTAGTACCAAAAAAAGAGCAAATGGACAAGACTGGCCTTATAGCTTAGTGGCAGAGTGCTTGCCTAGCATGTGTGAGGCACTAGGTTCAATCCTCAGCACCACATAAAAATAACGGTACTGTGCCCATCTAGAACTTAAAAACATTAAAAAAGAAAAAGCAAATGGACACATGTTAGGGTACAGAATTACACTGTTTTTCACCTGAGATCCCTTATCTGATCAGCCTGAAAAATCTGGCACCACTTTTCTCTCTCTCTCTTTTTTTTTTTCTGGTACTTAGAGACAGGGTCTCGCAAAGTTGCTTAGGGACTCATCATGTTGCTGAGACTAGCTTTGAACTCTGATATTCCTGTCTCAGCCTCCCGAGTTGCTGGGATTACAGGTGTGTGCCACCACACCGGGCCCCACTTTTCTCCTTAGAGAACATTCATAAATGTTGCCTTTTATTCTGATATGTCTGGTATCTCTTCCCATCTACTTTTTCATTTCTCCCCGATCATGATTTTGGTAATGCGTAGCTAACTTCTCCATATCCATTGATAGACATTCCATAGTAAAACAGTTTAGTCTTATTTCAGTAAGTATCAGGTAGTGTCTTTTATTTTGTTTGTAATGATGAGACCCAGCACTCAAGCATGCTAGGGTCAGTTGAAGTGTCAGCCTGCCCTACCCTGGGTAGTGGGGACTGAACCCAGAGCCCTCTACCACTGATCCAAATGCTCAGCCCTATTCTTCAGTTTTGAGATGGAGTCTCCCAGTTTGTGATCCTCCTGCCTCAGCCTCTAAGTAGCTGGGATTACAGGTATGCACTTCCACAGCCAGCTTTTTTTTTTTTTTTTGGTACTAGAGATTGAACTTAGGGGCACTCAACCACTGAGCCACATCCCCAGCCCTATTTTGTGTTTTATGTAGAGACAGGGTCTCACTGAGTTGTTTAGCGCCTCACTGTTGCTGAGGCTGGCTTTGAACTCATGATTCTCCTGTCTCAGCCTCCCTAAGTGCTGGGATTATAGGCTTACGCCACGGCGCCCAGCTCTAGCTTTGCTTAATTACCCATGCCCTGCCCCTGCCCCTAGAGATTGGGTAGGATGAATTTGTGTAGTTTTAAGTTATCACAGATAACTCTGATACATATTCCTCAAGAGAGCCCTCTTTTTTTATTTCTTCCCTGCCATCCTCAATAGAAAAATATATTCTGATAATACAAGTAAAGACATAAAAATACCCTAAATGGATCTTCTTGATATTTATGGTGTTTCTTTTTCTTTGGCACAGAAGTAGAGGAGAAAGCATGACACTATTTTTACATTTATATTAAAAAAAAAAAAAAATTACATGCGTGTAATCCCAGCTACTCAGGAGGCCCAGGCAGGAGGATCAAAGTTCAAGACCAGCCTCAGCAACCTAGAAAGACCCTAAGCAACTTAAAAAGACCTTGACTCAAAATTCAAAAAATGGGGACTGTGAATGTAGCTCAATGGTAAAGCATCCGTGGGTTCAATCCCCAGTATCATTTTTGTGTTTGTGTTTGTGTGTGTGTGTGGTGCTGGGAATTGAAACCAGGGCCTAGTTCATTCTAAGCATGTACTCTGCCACTGAGCTATACCCCCCAGCCCCAAACATTGTGACTATTTTTATTTAAATTCTTTTTTGTAGTTGTAGATGGACAATGCTTTTATTTTATTTGTTATGTGGTGCTAAGGATTGAATCCAGTGCCTCACACATGCTAGGCAAGTGCTCTGCCACTGAGCCACAACCCCCACATATGTATGTATGTATGTATGTATGTATATATGTATGTATTTGTGTATTTATGATACTGAGGATTGAATCCAGGGACAATGAGCTACATCCCCAGTCCCCCTCCCTCTCCCCTTTTATTTTGGAGACAGAGTCTTGCCAAATTGCTAAGGTTAAACGCGAACTTGCAATCCTCCTGCACCACTGAAATAACAGGTATACACCACCGTGCCTGGCATCATTATGGTTTTAAATAGCTTAGTTCAAAATATTTTAAACCATTCTAAGTGATAACTTAGCAAGTGTGCTATAAATTATCCTTTATTTATTGTAATTCTAGATAGAGGAGGAGTTGTGGGAAGAAGAATTTATTGAGCGCTGTTTCCAGGAAATGCTGGAAGAGGAAGAGGAACATGAGTGGTTTATTCCAGCTCGAGATCTCCCACAAACAATGGACCAAATCCAAGATCAATTTAATGACCTTGTTATCAGTGATGGCTCTTCTCTGGAAGATCTTGTGGTAAAAGTTATTTTTTCATCTTTTTAGATCCTAGGTCATCTTTCCCATAAGTGGAAAAGCTGGCCATCATCTGTATAAGAAGAGTTCTGAGCCGGGCGTGGTGACTCAAGCCTGTAACCCCAGCACTTAGGGAGGCTGAGACAGGAGAATCGCGAGTTCAAAGCCAGCCTCAGCAATAGCAAGGTGCTAAGCAACTGAGTGAGACCCTGTCTCTACATAAAACACAAAAACAGGGCTGGGGATGTAGCTCAGTGGTTGAGTACCCCTGAGTTCAATCCCCAGTACCAAAAAAAAAAAAAAAAAAGAGTTCTGCGTGTCTTCCCCTTCCAAATTTTGTTGCTGCTTACAGAGGCCTCCCATGTCACATATGACATGGAGTGACTTTTGGCAACACTAGCCGGTCTTAGACAATCAACTGACATCTTGGCTGCTGCTTTTAAGTCATGATGTTGCCCTGGGATATTTAAAGATCTTTAAGTTAATCCAGAAAAATACACAATATTACCAGGGGACTTGCTTTTGCAAAAATAGCTTGATGGAGAAATCTTACACCTAAATATCTGGTGAGATTTGAAAAATTTTTTCTGTAAATTAAAATTATGGATATCTCCTAGCCCAGAGTTTTTGCCTAGGTATCCAGTTCATTTGGAACTGTGATACTATAAAGGATTTTACAAGCTCTTGGTAGAAAAGGAATACACAGGTGTATTTTAAGAGTCTTATCACAGCTAATGTATTGGTAGTAAAAAGTTTGTTCAAGAATTACGATAACTAAGCTGGGCGCTGTGGCTCAAGCCTGTAATCCCAGCACTTAGGGAGGCTGAGACAGGAGAATCGCGAGTTCAAAGCCAGCCTCAGCAATGGCGAGGCGCTAAACAAACAACTCAGTGAGACCCTGTCTCTACATAAAACACAAAATAGGGCTGGGATGTGGCTCAGTGGTTGAGTGCCCCTGAGTTCAATCTCCAGTACCAAAAAAGAATTATGATAGCTAAACAGTAGTAGTAAAGAAGAAACTTACAAGTTCTTTGCTAAAATTAAGATAAATGAATTTTTAAAAATATTTTTTAGTTGTGGGCAGATAAAATACTTTAATTTTTATTTATTTATTTTTATGTGGTACTGAGGATCCAACTCAGTGCTTCATTCATGCTAGGCGAGTGCTCTACTTTTTTTTTTTTTTTTAATATTTATTTATTTTTTTAGTTGTAGGTGGACAGAATATCTTTATTTTATTTTTATGTGGTGCTGAGGATCGAACCCAGTACCTCTCGCATGCTAGGCGAGCACGCTACCACTGCGCCACAATCCCAGCCCCGAGTGCTCTACTTTTGAGCCACAACCCCAGCCCAAGATAAAATTATTTTTTTTTTTTTGGTACTAGAGATTGAACTCAGGGGCACTGGACCACTGAGCCACATCCCCAGCCCTATTCTGTGTTTTATTTAGAGACAGGGTCTCACTGAGTTGCTTAGCGCCTCACTTTGCTGAGGCTGGCTTTGAACTCGAGGTTCTCCTGTCTCAGCCTCTCAGAGTGCCGATATTACAGGCATGCGCCACTGCACTTGGATTTATTTTTTATTTTTTTTAAATATTTTTTTTTTAGTTGTAGATGGACACAGTGTTTTTTTTATTTTATTGCTTTATATGTGGTGCTGAGGATCGAACCCACGGCCCCACGCATGCGAGGCAAGCGCTCTACCGCTGAGCTACAATCCCAGCCCCTGCACTTGGATTTAAATGAATTTTTTGAAAGCAAACAATTTTCTCTAGGTCTGAATGTCAACTTTTTTTTTTTTGGTAATGGTACTGGTCATTAACCCCCAGGGTCTTGTGCATGATGGACAGGTATTTACTACTGAGCTATGTCTTATGTCTCCTGCCCTTCTTATTTTATTTTTAATTTTTATTTTTTATGGTACTGGGGAGTGAACCAGGGACTCCTACTACTGAACTACATCCCCAGTCTTTTTTTTTTTTTTGTTCTTCCCCCCCCCCCGCCCCGCCCTCTTTTTGGTACCAGGATTGAACTCAGGGTTACTTGACCACTGGCCCACACCCCCAGCCCTATTTTGTGTTTATTTAGAAACAGGGTCTCACTGAGTTGTTTAGTGCCTCACCATTGCTGAGGCTGGCTTTGAACCCATGATTCTCCTGTCTCAGCCTCCAAAAGTGCTGCCCTTTTTGAGACAGTGTCTTAATAATTTGCTGAGGCTGGTTTTGAACTTCCATCCCTCGTTACTCAGCCTCTGACTAGCTGGGATTTCAGTTGTACATCACCACACCTGACTTGAATATTTGTCTTTTAGTCCACATTTACAATATCTGGTTGCTTCTACTACTCACTGGACTTTGAAGCATTTTTTGCAATTGTCTTTCATTTTGTTCATTTCCTAATCTGTTCTTCAAAATTAGTTATGAGGGGCTGGGGTTATGGCACAGTGGTAGCGTGCTCGCCTAGCACGCATGAGGCACTGGGTTTGATCCTCAGCACCACATAAAAATAAAATATTCTGTCTGCCTACAACTAAAAAATAAATATTAAAAAAAAATTAGTTTTGAAGCTTGAAAATCAAAAATCAGTTCCTCTTGTGCATCTTAAACTTGGAGAATCAATCTTCTAGGCATGTTAATTTTTTAAAGGCACCCCAGAAGATTCATTATACCACTTTTCTACCCATTAGACATTTAGTAACTATTCTTGTAAAGGACTGTTTGGAGAACACTAAAATATACATCGTGGCATATTTTGTTGCAGTAAATAAGAATAACCCAATTGAGCAGGTGTATCATCTTAACACTTTGTTGGGACATGCTTGCTTATGACCACATTACTCAAGTCACAGATAATCCTGGTTGCCCCGATGAGTAAACCCCTTTGCCAGGCTTAATGTATAACTGTAATTTGGACCCAGTATAAATCCTTAGTATAGAAACTGTTTTGTTCTACTCAGCCTGAGATTAATTTGTTCTAACTTTTCTATAACCAACAGATTGTACATTCATACTGCTTTTTTTTTTTTTTTTAATTTTTTGTTGTTTTAGTTGTAGATGAACACAATGTCTTTATTTTACTGCTTTGTACGTGGTGCTGAGGATCGAACCCAGGGCCTCACGCATGCGAGGCAAGCGCTCTACCGCTGAGCTACATTCCCAGCCCCTCATACTGCTTTTTTATTTAAACCGTGCACTTTCACTTTGGGGAGGGGCCTGTGACTGGAAATTAAACCCAGGGCCTTGAACATGCTAAGCAGATGCTGTATGACTGAGCTACACCTCTATCCCTAAACCATATACTTAAAGTGTAAATATATTTCCCCTGGGGGATGGGAGAATATATCCTAAGAAAATTTTTTATTATAAATTATGAAACTAAAACTAAATTATTGTTCCAGTATGATGTTTAATATTATGTTTTTGTCTAAGTGACAGTAGGGGTCAAATTTAGTGTAAAAGTCAGCCAGCATACCTATATTTAGGTCTTGGAGTCTGTCCTGGTTTCTTTTTATCTACTTGGAATCAAAATATGGTAGAGAATTTCCAGCTATTCTTCCTATACACAGATATATCTGCTTAAAAAAGTAAAGACTTAAAAACAGCATGTTTGTACAAGTCTTTACAGCTCTTAGAGACTTTGGCTCAATTCCACCCTTTTTTTTTTAACTGATGCAAAAGTGGAGTCTCAGAGTGGTTTATCCAAGCTTACACAAGAAGTTAGAGGCAGAGCTGGGACTTCATACTTCTGGCTCCCCATGTAGTTTTCTTTTGCTGTTATATACCATGCTTCCTGTGGGAATTAGAAGATAGCAATTGTAGAACGACCAACTCCATGTTTTCAGTCAGGATCAGAAAGTAAAATTAATCAACAATGCCGAGGTTATTTAATCATTTCAATGCTTAACATGCTTTCATAATATGAAAGTGTTTTAAGAGAGGTTTCAGTTAAATTTACAGAATTTCTTTCTTTTTTTTTGGGTGGTGCTGGGGATTGAACCCAGGGCCTTGTACGTGTGGGGGAAGCACTCTACCAACTGAGCTATATCCTCAGCCCCATAAATTTACAGAATTTCTTTTTTTTTTAAATATTTTTTTAGTTGTGGATGGACACTATATCTTTATTTTTTTTTAAATATTTTTTTAGTTGTAGATGGACACAGTGTCTTTATTTTTTTATTGCTTTGTATGTGGTGCTGAGGATCGAACCCAGGGCCCCACGCATGCAAGGCAAGCGCTCTACCGCTGAGCTACAATCCCAGCCCAATATTTTTATTTTAATTATTTTTATGTGGTGCTGAGGATTGAACCCAGTGCCTCACACATGCAAGGCAAGCGCTCTACCTCTGAGCCATAATCCCAGCCCTACAGAATTTCTTAATCAGTTCTATTCCTTTAGATTATATGAAGGTAGTGGGTTTCTGATTACATTTAAGCAAATTTAGTTTCAGTTGCTACTTTCTCTTTAGAAAATTGATAGAATTAGAGTTAAGTGTAACCTTACTATCCTAGTTCTTGCTTTTGTTTGATATTTTTCTGGAAGATACTTTGCAGGTAGGCTGAATGATTCTGAGTATCTGAAGCCATCTGTAATGAACTTGCTTTTTTTATGTACTTTTTTTCCAGGTCAAGAGCAATCTGAATCCAAATGCAAAGGAGTTTGTTCCTGGGGTGAAGTACTAAAATATTTGAGTAGACGGGGCCCTCTTTTGGTGGATGTAGCACAATTTCCACACTGTGAAGGCAGTATTAGAAGACTTAATTGTAAAAGCTCTCTCTTGTCACTGTGTTACACTTATGCATTGCCAAAGTTTTTGTTAGTCTTGCATGCTTAATAAAAGTGCTGAGACTGTTATTAAGTAAAAACCTGTCAAACATTTACTGAAAAATAGAATTGGCCCCATGGCTTAATGTAAAGACAGCAAGGAAAGAAGCACCAGTCAAGTTGTGACAAAGCACCAAATTA
Organism: Geosciurus inauris; assembly: GCA_004024805.1. Taxonomy (NCBI): domain Eukaryota; kingdom Metazoa; phylum Chordata; class Mammalia; order Rodentia; family Sciuridae; genus Geosciurus; species Geosciurus inauris. The sequence goes on along the minus strand of PVHX01013148.1, from coordinate 39,016 downwards.
AATGATCTCTAAATCTTACTGATTTGTTGTCTTTGAGGCTAAACTGGTCCCTGAGGATTAACTAACACTTGTTGACGTTGACACTTTGTAAAATGAGTAAATTTAAATTAAGTCCTAATTGCTAAGTAGATTTCTCAGTTGTATTTGTTGTCATCAAAAAGAAACTCATTTTTCCGAAGAAGGTCTGTTAGTTAATTTAAAAATAGTTCTTAGAGACAAGTGTGTCTTTAATGACTGAGCTAACACAAGGTAGTGATCAGGTAAGAGCTAGTCATGGCCTTTCTGGTATGTTATCATGTTAGAAATGTCAAATTTTGTTCCTAATGTTACATTTGAGGAAATATGTGGTTTGAGAATTGCATCTCTTGAAGATTCACTACATCATAGCCATTCATACCTGTGTGAAGTCTAACTTAGGACCAATAGAAACCCATGATCCAGTTGAACAAAGAGATTGTAACATAATTTGAATGGTGCTTTTCCTTGCTTTGTTAACCATCACGACAATAGTCTACAGCACAACTTTTCTTTTAACAAAGCTAGAACAGTTTTGGCTTCTTAAACTTCATATTTGAGTAGGTTAAGCTGCCATACGTGTTCAGTGTGAATAGTGTTTAAGTTGAAAATATTGTAAAAAAATTATATTTTTTCAAAAATATTTAAAAAAATAAATAATGGTAGAACTGAGCTGATGCTTGTGTTTATTGATGCTAGACTGCAGACTCTCTAGTGGTGATACTCACGACAGTATGGGCCCAGTACCTCAGGACAACCCTGCTGGCAAAATGTGCTTAGAGAACAGGATTTTTTAGAATCCATAGTAGCAAGTATGTTGCTATGCAAATATCTGTCCACACTATAGCACTAAAAGAAACACTCTTGCCTTGTCCTTGCTTTTTATTGCCCCAGACTGCAATGTTAGGGCAATCATAGACAGCCATGTTATGAAACTATGACTGAGCTGGGGATGTAGCTCAGTGTTAGAGTGATTGCCAACAATGTGCAAGGCCCTGGGTTCAAATCCCAGCACCACAAAAAGAAAAAAAACTATGACTTACCAATACCATGGTGACCTTGCTATAGTATAATCTCAGTAAAGCTTATCCATGCTTCTAAAGAATTTTTCTTGAGATAATTGGGCCAGAAATTAGGAAGAAAGGTCTTGTAGTCATATCTGGCTCACATTCTTTGTGGGGAGGCACTAGTAATCTTTCCTTACACCCTGCAGTGCTGGGGATACAACCTATGGGCTTCACTGCCCACTCAGCTATATTCCCAGCTTCAGTGAAGGTTCTTTTTTTTGGTACTGTGGATTTAACCCAGGAGTACTTAACCACTGAGCTACATCCCCAGCTCTTTTATTTTGAGAGACAGGGTCTTGCTGAGTTGCTTAGGATGTTGCTAAATTGCTGAGGCTTGCCTTGAACTTGAAAAACTTGAAATACTCCTGCCTTAACCTCCCAAATGCTGGGATTACAGGTGTGCGCCATCATACCCGGCTGGGGGGCCCATTTTTCTTTCCTTTTTTTTTTTGGTACTGGGGATTGAATTTAGGGGCACTCAACCACTAAGCCATGTTACAAGCCCTATTTTGTATTTTATTTAGAGACAGGGTCTCACTGAATTGCTTAGCACTTCACCATTGCTGATGCAGGCTTTGAACTCTCAATCCTCCTGCCTCCGCCTCCCGAGTTGCTGGGATTACAGGTGTGCACCACCGTGCCCGGCTGAGGACCCTTTTCTTTGTGTGTGTGTGTGGGGGGGGTACCAGGGATTGAATCCGGGTACTCAACCACTGAGCCACATCCCCAGCCCTATTTTGTGTTTTATGTAGAGACAGAGTCTCACAGAGTTGCTTAGCACTTCACCATTGCTGAGGCTGGCTTTGAACTCACGATTCTCCTGTCTTAGCCTCCTAAAGTGCTGGGATTACAAGTATGAGCCACCACACCCGGCTTGAGGACCCATTTTTTTTTCAATGTTATTGTATTTTTTTTTTTTTTAATATTTTTTTAGTTGTAGATGGACACAATGTCTTTATTTTATTGCTTTGTACGTGGTGCTGAGGATCGAACCCAGGGCCTCACGCATGCAAGGCAAGCGCTCTACCGCTGAGCTACAATCCCAGCCCCTGTTATTGTATTTTTTATACCTTTATTTGTTTATATTTATGTGGTGTTGAGGATCAAACCCAGTGCCTTACACATGCTAGGTAAGCACTCTGCCACTGAGCTACAGCCCCAGCCTCTAGAACCCATTTTTTTTTTTTTTTTTTTTTTGGTACTGGGGATTGAACTCGGGGGCACTCGACCACTGAGCCACATCCCCAGCCCTATTTTGTGTTTTATGTAGAGACAGGGTCTCACTGAGTTGCTTAGCGCCTTGCCGTTGCTGAGGCTGGCTTTGACTCGCAATTCTCCTGTCTCAGCCTCCCTAAGTGCTGGGATTACAGGCTTGCGCCACTGCGCCCGGCTCCCTATTTTGTGTTTTATGTAGAGACAGGGTTTCGCTGAGTTGCTTAGCGCCTTGCTGTTGCTGAGGCTGGCTTTGAACTCGTGATTCTCCTTTGTCAGCCTCCCAAAGTGTAGGGATTATAGGCGTGTGCCACTGTACCGGGTTTTGAGGACCCATTTTTGATGGCTCTTTTTTCGTGTGTTTGAACTAGGGTTTGAACCCAGAGGCATTTTACCACTTAACTACATCCCAAGATCTTTTTAAATAAAAAAGACAGATTGAGACAGATTGTCAATTACTGAGGAGGTCTTCAACTTGTGATCCTTCTGCTTGAACCTCTTGAGTTTCTGGGATTATAGGTGTGCACTACTGCTCTTGGCTTAATAGTTACCTTAATAAACTAATAAGTGAGCGTTTTGAAAAACCTCTGATACAAATAATTGTTCTTGACTTCTTTTTGGAGCCATGATACAACAGTCCTTTCTGTTTCTTAACAACTTCTTATGAGAGGCATTGCTACCTACCAAATACATGAATCTTAGTAGTCCTGTGTCTCTGAGCTCAGACGGGGGCAAGTAAGTTTATTTTCACATACTGCCAAATTATTACAGTGCAGTATAATTTGTACCAGTTGGAGAGGCACTGTAACCTAATGATTAAGAAAAAAATTCTGGGGCTGGGGTCCTGACGCAGTGGTAGCGTGCTCACCTAGCACGCGTAAGGCACTGGGTTCGATCCTCGGCACCACGTAAAAATAAAATAAAGATATTCTGTCACCTACAACTAAAAAATAAGTATTTAAGAAAAGAAAAAAATTCTGGAAGCCGGGCGCAGTGGCACAAGCCTGTAATACCAGCACTTAGGTTGAGACAGGAGAATTGCGAGTTCAAAGCCAGCCTCAGCAATGACAAGGCCCTAAGCATCTCAGTGAGACCCTGTCTACATAAAACACAGAATAGGGCTGGGAATGTGACTCAGTGGTTGAGTGCTCCTGAGTTCAATCTCCAGTACCAAAAAAGAAAAATCTGCTTCACAGTGGTGCATTACAGTAAGTAATACCAGGCTGAGGCAAAAGGATCACAGGTTTGAGACCTTAAGCAACTTAGCAAAACCCTGTTTCAAAATAAATAAAAAGGGGCTGGGATTGTGGCTCAGTGGTAGAGCGCTTGCCTCACATGCGTGAGGCACTGGGTTCGATCCTCAGCACCACATAAAAATAAATCAGATATTGTGTCCACCTATGACTAAAAAAAAATTATTTTTAAAAATAAAATAAATAAAAAGTAAAATGTGTTGGGGATATAACTTGGTAGTTAAGTGTGCCTGGGTTCAATCTTCAATTCTCCCCTTCCCCAAAAAAAGAAAGATTCTGGCTATACTCTGGATACAAATCCTGTGATCATGTGCAAATCATCTAACCTTTCCATGCTTTTGTTTCCACATCTCTAAAATGCTGACATGACACTTAAAAAAATTTTTTTTTGGTACTGGGGATTCAACTCAGGGACACTGGACCACTGAGCCACATCCCCAGCCTTATTTTCTATTTTATTTAGAGACAGGGTCTCACTGAGTTGCTTAGTGCCTTGCCATTGCTGAGGCTGGGTTTGAACTCGATATCCTCCTGTCTCAGCCTTCTGAGACACTGGGATTACAGGCTTGCAGTACTGTGCCTGGCCCATATGTTGACTTTTTACTCAGTCCACCTTCCCCTTGAGGACCCTCAAATAGGTCAAAAAAATGGGAACTAAATAGCTTGGGTTTTCTTTTGTTGAAGCATAAGAATGTTTTGTTCAACCCTCCCACAAAAACCATAGAGACATCCTACCTTTTTTCAAAGTAATGTTCAGACCTTGGTGGACACAGACTCAGTTTCTATATTTTCTGGAATGTCTTCTGGAACATGAGACTGACTTTTTGACCTTGAAGAAAATCCTTTGAAGACTGGGCAGATAGGAATGTATTTCAGAAAGGCGATTCTTCTTACTGTATCCATCCCAATGGGAAAGTCATAACTCTTCAGGCTGGCAGATGTCTCACTGTTGGCATGGGCCCCAGCTTTCCACTGTATCAGGCCTCGTTCCTCTGGACTCCCTAGAAGGGGAAAATGGGGTCATTGACTGCAGCCAACAACCCTCTACTACCTCCTCTTTCCATAACCTAGTCCTAAGGCAGCCTTCCGGAATCCAATGTGTGTTCCCCTATCCCACCCCCATGGTCCTGGAATTGAAACTAGGCCCTCGCACATGCCAGGGAAGCACTCTACCACTCCTGATACTAAATGTTTGCTGAATCCGTGATTTTTTTTTTTTTTTTTTTTTTGGTACCGAGCATTGAACCCAGGGTCACTCAACCACTGAGCCACATCCTCAGCCCTATTTTGTGTTTTATGTAGAGACAGGGTCTCACTGAGTTGCTTAGCGCCTCGCCATTGCTGAGGCTGGCTTTGAACTCGCGATCCTCCTGTCTCAGCCTCCCAAAGAGCTGGGATTACAAGCGTGAGCCACCACGCCCAGCTGAATCCATGATTTTTGATCTAGCTTTGCCAGAGCGCCCTAAAGCTAGTTGGCTGCAGTGTGCCAGGCTCTTTGCTAACTGCTGTAATTTATCTCATTTTTTTCAAACATAGGGAGTGCATAGATACTGTTAAACAAAATTTTAAGATGGAGAAACAAGTAATCATGAACTTCTGTCTGTTAGTATGGGGATAGTTCTTGCTGGGCCTTCACCAGGTGTGGCTAAGGTGGTACTCTTGGGTACAGAAGTATATTTTAAAATTCTATAATCAGTATTAATATTAAGTTAGGATTCTACATTTGGAAAATAAACTATTTTTTACAATACAAACTTCAGAAGGTCAAGCTAAGCAAAATCTTTGATGAGGTTAGGGATTCATTTACAACTAAGGAAGTCTCCTGTAGGGAGGGGCACGTGATATCTCAAGTTTTTCATAAAAGGGCTGGGGGCTGACAAGAGTGAAATACTGTAAATCTAGGCAAAGGAGTGAGGTCAGCCCAGGCCGAGAATAACCCATAAAATCACAAGCCAAATGTATCCCAAAATCGGCAGAGAGGGCTCTGAAAGAGTGCTGGGGTCTTTGGGAAAGACTGCCAAAAGAAGGATCTGTTGGAACTGGGCCTGGCTGCACAAGCACAAAGAGCCCAGATGGCCAGAGGAAGAGGCGTAGGGACAAACAGGATGATGGTCCCAATGTCCCTCCACTGCTAGGACACTCAACAGCTGGCTGCGGCTGAAGCTCCCTCCCTCTCACAAACTGGTCAGCCTCCTCTTCTTTACTGCTCTGTCTTCTCTGCTGCTTTAACTTCTTTTCCTGGGCTGTAGATTCCCTCATCCAGAAGTCGCTACAAATGACTCCAGCCCAGTCCCACTGACTATTGCTTCATTAAATCCAGTTTTACTTCCCATGTTGTGCTAGGAGGTCCTCAAAACAAATTGTGACCTTTGCAACTGCTAGAAGAAAACAGGGTCAACACTCCAATATAAGGTCAACACCCCAGCACTCCTTCAGTGCCCTCTGCTGACTTGGGGACACATCTGGTTTGTGATACAGATGGGTTGTTTTCAGCCTAGGCTGACCTCACTCCTTTAGCAAGTTTTATAGGATTTCAGTTTCTGTCAGCCCCCAGCCCTTTTATGAAAACTTGAGGGTTTTTTTTTTTTGGTACTGGGGATTGAACTCAGGGGCATTCAACCACTGAGCCACGTCCCAGTCCTATTTTGTGTTTTATGTAAAGACAGGGTCTCACTGAGTTGTTTAGTGCCTCACCGTTGCTGAGGCTGGCTTTGAACTTGTGATTCTCCTGTCTCAGCCTCCCTAAGTGCTGGGATTACAGGCTTGAGCCACCGCACCCAGCTCCTTTTTAAATTTTATTTAGAGACAAGGTCTCACTTAGTTGCTAAGTGCCTCACTAAGTTGCTAAGGCTGGCTTCGAACTCGCAATCCTCCTGCCTCAGCCTCCCCAACTGCTGGGATTACAGGCATGCACCACCGTACCCGGCAAAACTTGAGATCTTATGTGCCCCTTCTCCAACAGACACAGGCAAGGACTTCCTCAGAAGGTCTCCTAAAGCTTAGGAAATAATACCAAGAATTAATTAATGAGATGGCATCAAATTAAGAAGCTTCTGGCTGGGCATGGTGGTGCACATCTGTAATACCAGCAGCTAGGGAGGCTGAGGTAGGATTGCGAGTTCAAAGCCAGACTCAGCAATTTAGAGGGGCCCTGAGCAACTCAGTGAGACCCTGTCTCTAAATAAAATACATAAAAGGGCTGGAGATGTGGCTCAATGGTTAAACGGTCCTCAGTTCAATCCCTGGTAACACACACACACACACAAGCTTCTGCATAGCAAAGTAAACAAACGTGAAGAGTAAGCATACAGAAAGGGAGAAAATCTTTCCCACCCACTCCTCTGACAGGAATAATATCCAGAACATATAAATAACTCAAAAACTTGCCACCAGGGCTGGGGTGTGGCTCAGTGGTAGAGCACTTGCCTAGCATGCACAAGGCACTGGGTTTGATCCTCAGCACCACATATAAATAACAAATAAATAATATAAAGATTCATCAACAACTAAAAATATATTTAAAAAAAAAAAAAACTTGCCACCAAAAAAATCCCAATCAGTAAGTGATCAAATGAACTAAACAGACGTTTCTTAAAAGAAGAAATACAGGGGCTGGGGTTGTGGCTCAGTGGTAGAGCGCTTGCCTAGCATGCGTGAGGACTGGGTTCGATTCTCAGCACCACATACAAATAAATAAAAATAAATAAATAAAGATCCATTGACACTAAAAAATATTAAAAAAAAAAAAAGAAGAAGAAATACAAATAGCCATCAAATAAAGGAAAAAAACTGAAGTCTAACAATTAGGAAAATGCATATCAAAACTACATTGAATCCGGGCATGATGGTGCACACTTGTAATCCCAGCACTTTGGGAGGCTAGACAGGAGAATTGAGAGTTCAAAGCCAGCCTCAGCGACGGTAAGGCACTAAGCAACTCAGTGAGATTGTCTCTAAATAAAACAAAATAGGGCTGGGGATGTGGCTCAGTGGCTCGAGGACCCCTGAGTTCAATTGCAGGTAACAAAAACAAACAAAAAACTACATTGAGGAGCTAGGGTTGTAGCTCAGTGGCAAAGCACTCGCCTCGCATGTGTGAGGCACTGGCTTCAATCCTCAGCACCACATAAAAATAAAAGGTATTGTGTCCATCTACAACTTAAAAAAGTATTAAAAAAACAAAAACAGGGCTGGGGTTGTGGTTCAGTGGTAGAGTACTTGCCTATCATGCATGAGACACTGGGTTCAATTCTCAGCACCACATATGCATAAATAAAATAAAGATCTATCAACAACTAAAAAAAATATTTTAAAAAAAACCCAACTACATTGAGAGCCAGGTGCAGTGGTACACGTCCCCCTTTGTCTGATTCAGTTGCTAAGTGCCTTGCTAAATTGCTGAGGCTAGCCTTGAATTTCCTACCTCAGCCTCCAGAGCCACTGGTATAGGTGTGCTCCACTACATCTGGCACAGTTACATCTTTTAAGGATGACATGAAACAGTTCCATGCCTGACTCAGTAGATGTTCAGTACATTGTAACTGTGCTTTCACAGCCCCTGATTACACTCAGTTTTTTAATACATTTACTGGGTACATGTGTATAGGGACACCAAGAAGTCTCCATAATCCCTGCCAAAAGCTGTTACCAAAGGGACATGTTGGGGGTTCTTCTATTAGCCCGTGGGGAAGGCTGCTAAAAACTGATGCTGCATTTATATCAGTTCAATTCTATGAAAGCAAAGACACTCCTCAGCCCAGTGGCTATCAAGAAATAGTGAGAGCCGGGCACGGTGGCTCAAGCCTGTAATCCCAGCACTTAGGGAGGCTGAGACAGAAGAATCACGAGTTCAAAGCCAGCCTCAGCAACGGCGAGGCGCTAAGCAACTCAGTGAGACCCTGTCTCTACATAAAACACAAAATAGGGCTGGGGATGTGGCTCAGTGGTTGAGTGCCCCTGAGTTCAATCTCCAATACAAAAAAAAAAAAAAACACATAGGACAAGACTCGCAAGACCCAAAAATCCTGTAATCCCAGCACTTTGGGAGGCTGAGACAGGAGAATCGCAAGTTCAAAGCCAGCCTCAGCAACAGCGAGGTGCTAAGCAACTCAGTAAGACTCTATCTCTAAATAAAACACAAAATAGGGCTGGGGATGTGGCTCAGTGGTGGAGTGTCTCTGAGTTCAATCCCCAGTACAAAAAAAAAAAAAAGATCCAGAAATAACTGCTGGCCTCAGCCTCTTCAAGGCCTATGAGCCTTGTCTTTGCCGCCTCCTGTCCCCTTAGCCAGCAGGCACTCCACCAGACCATCTGTTCCTGCTGTTCCCTTAGAGCCTGTGTGACATCAGACCTGGCCATATCTTGGCTCAGGGGCATCTGTTGGAGTAAGTATGAGTCCAGCATTCTGCACTGCCCTCCCAGGGTTTACCCATACCTGGCACCGTGTTATCCAGTATGAAAGCGAGGCAGCCGCCCACAAACATCTCCGTGGTCAGCAGCACAGTCAGAATCTGGTCCATTTCAGGAATGCCTGTGGAATAGGCCAAGCACTAATGGGTGTCATGGCCCCTCTGGAGAGCAGAACTCAGGGCATCCTACTTAAATACCCTACTGACTTCCTTGAGTAGTCATGGCCATGGAATGGTACAAAGTCCTGACTTTCAAGCCTATCTGTACCTGTCTGTCCCATCTTTGGGTTCAAATCCCAGTTCTGCTGGCTGCTAGTTGTTGACTTGAAACCAAACCTCTCTGAGCCTCATGTTTGTCATATGTAAAGCAGAGATGATAATAGGATCTGTCTTGAGCTGTTTTGAAAATGAGCACATATAGAACTCAATACCTATTTACAGAAAGTGTTTATAAAGGACAGCTGCTAAGTCTCTCAGTTGCTGATTAGCATCCACAGTTGGAAAGGATTGATTTGTGGTTCTACCTGTGTGGAGCCTTTGAGGGAGGGGCCTGTGCTCACAGGGTTTTGGTTTTTGTCTTGTGCTGGGGAATCGAACCCAGAACCTTGTGCATTAGGCAAGCACTCTACCACTGAGCTACACCCCAGCCCATGTGCTCAGAGTTTTGTGCCCACCCACCTCCCACACCTCTGGAGTCAGTAGACAGCCAGTAGGCACCTGTGTTGATGGCTCCAGGGTTGGAATCCAGGTAATTGGGCAGTGTGAGCCCGAAGAACATGGAAAATCCAAGCACAAAGAGGTTGCGGGAGGAGTTCATGTCCACGAACTGCAGGTTGGAGAGCCCCACAGCCGTAATCATGCCTGGGGTCACAAGAGAACCGCTAAAGGCGCCCCGCGGCTAAGTGGGTACACCACTTAGCGACCCGCGCCGCCCCGGCCGCGCCGGGCACTCACCGAAAAGCGTGCAGAACATGCCCCCCAGGATAGGGTCGGGGAGGGAGGCAAAGAGGGCCGTGAACTTCCCGATGGCACCCAGGACCAGCATGATACCGGCACCATACTGCACCACGCGCCGGCTGCCCACCTGCCAGGAATCCAGGGGCGAGGCTAGACGTGGGGGCGAGGCTGGGGTGGGGTTAGTCCAGGGGGCGGTGCCTGTTATAAGAACTAGGCATAGGGGCTGGGGCTGTAGCTCAGTGGTAGAGCGCTTGCCTTGCATGCGTGAGGCACTGGGTTCGATCCTCAGCACCATATATAAATAATAAATGCATAAAGCCGGGCGCGGTGGCTCACGCCTGTAATCCCAGCACTTAGGGAGGCTGAGACAGGAGAATCAGGAGTTCAAAGCCAGCCTCAGCAGCGGCGAGGCACTAAGCAACTCAGTGAGACCCTGTCTCTACATAAAACACAAAAATAGAGCTGGGGATGTGGCTCAGTGGTCGAGTACCCCTGAGTTCAATCCCCAGTACAAAAAAATAAATAAATAATAATAAATGCATAAAATAAAGATCCATCAACAACTAAAAAAAAAAAAACTAGGCATAAATGGGCTGGGTCTTGGCGTGGGGGCGAGGCTTTTCAAAGATAGAGAGGGGCTAGAACAAAGGGGGACAAACAAAGGGGCTGGTGGGGGGCTTCCGGCACCAGGAACCTAGACTCTCGCTTTGGGCTGCACTGGGTGGTACCGCACCTTGGTAATCCCTAGGACGCCAATGTTGGGACTGGACGAGGTGGACCCATTGCCCGTGCCCAGTAGCCCCGCGATAATGCAGCAGATGCCTTCTGTGAAGATACCCCTGTAAGGAAAGGACAAGTTGGGGCTTGGTCCAGCTTCTTCGACAGCTTGTGTCCTTTCATCACCCTGGCCGGGTACCTGCCCCACCCCTGGAGCTGTGGAGCTGACACTATCTGTCTGAAGTACTCCCCACTCCAGGCCAGAGGGAGTTTTGGGAGCTTGAACCCCGGTACAGAAGCTAGTTCCATTTCCTTGGCACTCACTGTCTTGGATAATTCCGGGCTTCAGTTTCCTCATTGGTACAATGGGCATGGTAAAGGTCCCTGTCACACAGAATGGTTAGCAGACTACATGAGAGCATGCACATGGAGGGCAGAACACACAGAAGATTGTCAATGACTGTGGTTTCCCTGGGACTCCCCTCAGTTACTCCCATCACTGAGTGATGAGAGCTTTCCCATTTCATAAGCAAAGACTATGAGTTCTGGAGGTGTTAGTGACTTGCCCAAGTCTGCACCTCTGGGACTCAACCCCATCCCTACATTTGCTTCCTGGGTGACTCCTTGGGGCATCAGATATTGAGGAGGGCAAATAAGCATACCTATTGATAGCATGTACCGGAGGGGGTGGTGCACCAGCCAGGCGGGCACAAGCATAGTAATCACCAATGGACTCAATGATGCCTGCCAGTGTGGCACTGAACATTCCCAACACAGCAGCCACAGTCACTGTGGGAAGGCCCCACTGACCTGGGTTGCGGGAAGACAGGAGGATGGATACAGTGAGAAGCCTGTGGTGGGTTGGCAGGGATAGGGCAGTGCTTGAGAGGGATCACTGGGTGTTTTTTTTGTTTTTTTTGTTTTTGGTACTGAGGATTGAACTCAGGGGCACTCCACCACTAAGCCACATCCCCAGCCCTATTTTGTGTTTTATGTAGAGACAGGGTCTCACTGAGTTGCTTAGCACTTCGCCATTGCTGAGGCTGACTTTGAACTTGCGATTCTCCTGTCTCAGCCTCCCTAAGTGCTGGGATTACAGGCTTGAGCCACCGCGCCCGGCTCACTGGGTGTTAAGCAGGGACACGAGGCATACAGTTGTGGGAACTTATTTGAGTCATCCAGATGCATGGAGTTGTAGTGAAGCTTTGAGTCAAACACCATTACTTGGCCCACTATAAACGTGTGGCTAATGCTTGTGCCATCGGCATCACCAGGGGTCTCACAGGTGTCTGAGTCAGAGGCAAAGGGGGCCCAAGTAGAGGTGCTTACTTACAGGGGTATGGAATGCGGACCCAGGGAGAAATACTCATGATGTCTCCACGGGCATCAGTTCGTGCCTGGTAACCATAGGCTGTTGGGTCTGCAGGCAGCACGTCTGTCAGGGTCAGCACATAGCAGAGCAGCCACACAGTCATGATGGCCAGCACAATCTGAAACAGGCAGGGTAAGGGGTGCACTGCAGGAACTGGAGATCTCACTCCAGGCTAACCTGCTTCTACTTCAGCCCCAGCCCAGCCCAGCCCCTGCTGACTTCAGCCCCAAACCCGCTGCAGCCTCTGGGTAGGACCTCATCTCTGTTCTGGCTTGAGTGCTTTGGCTGTTTCTGCTTTGCTCCCACCTTGGCCCTGGCACAGCCTAGTCCCAGCCCCTCCTTACGGGAAACATCTTGAAGATCTGGATTCGGAAGAGAGTGAGGCCCTTGCCCCAGCGGTAGATGGGCAGCAGGAAGGTGACATTGCGCAGGTACTGGGAGAAGAGGATGATCAGGAGAATGGAGCTGGGGGGAGAGGCAAAGGAGGAGGTGGCTGGTAGGCTAGGCTGGGGCCAGGTGACAGGACTAAGGCAGCAGGACATAAAGGGCTGGGAGGGTGGGGGGTAGGTTTGGACAGGATCAGGCCTGGCACCTGCTCACCAAGCTGAAATGCCCCAGTGAGAGCCTGCTCGATCACCAGCAGCTTGGAAGACAGAGAGGCCAATGAGCGAGACAGTAGGGGTGACTGTGAGAGGCCCAATGTAGCTGAGCAGGGCCCCAGGCAGCCCCATCAGCCCGATCAGCACCTCCACCACACTGGACACCATGATTGCACCCTGCACCTAGAAGGGCAAAATGAGCTACATGTCATTATACAAAGGTCATGGCATGGCTACCACCAGGACAAAAGTTCCTAGATCACCTCCTCGAATCCCCCAAGTTAGCAGTGGCCCTCACTGCCATCTAGCCCCCTCCTTAGGCATCTTCTACCCACCTCTCGCATCCGTGGGTGCCAGATATGAGAGGTGTTCAGGGGCATACTCCAGTTACTGTAGATCTCCTCTGGGGTCAGCGACAAGGACGCAACATGGACAGAAGATGGAGAGGGGAAGAAGATGTTGCCATGAACACATCTTGGTGTCTGGACTCAGGACAGTTGCCCAGACCTCCAGATCCCTGAGCCTCCCCTCTCCTCCAACCCAGATCCAAAACATATGCCCACCTTTTGGGGGGCATTTCCATTTCTCCAGGGCCAGGATGGCTTTGGCTGGAACCAAAAATGCAAAGGCGCTGGCCTGGAACAGTGGCAGCCTGGAGGAGAGTGGCAGAGCAGGAAGGGAGGAGGTTTATAGAGACATAGAGGGGCACAGGAGACACAGAGGGACAAGGACAGGGGAGGGCAGAAGGAAGTCATTGAGACCCCATGCAGGACTTTAACATTTTTTTCTTTCTTTTTCTCTTTTTCTTTTATTTCCTTTTTTTTTGTGGGGGGCGGGGTGTTGCTGGGGATTCAACCGAGGATGCTTTACCACTGAGTAACATCCCCAGCCCTTTTTAAAAAAAATATTTGTTTAGTTGTCAATGGACCTTTATTTTATTTATTCATATGCAGTGCTGAGAATTGAACCCTGTGCCTCACACATGCTAGGCAAGCGCAGCTACCACTGAGCCACAACCCCAGCCCCTCCCCAGCCCTTTTTTAAAATTTTGAGATGGGGTCTCATGAAGTTGCTGAGGCTGGCCTGAACTTGAGATCCTCCTGCCTCAGCTCCCTACCACCAGTAGCTGGGACTAGATGTGGGCCACCGCACGCCCAGTCTGTAACAAAGAAAAAAGACAAAAGGCTCCCCCTCCAAACCTACACCTCGCTGTGCAGGGCCAGCCTGACGGAAGTGGACATCTTAGTTCTGGCATCAGAGCTGTGCTCACCACCTTCCCCGACCCCCACCACCAAACAGCCATCCTTTTCTCATCTTGGCCTAGGACGGTGCACTGGGACAGGGGCTCCCAGCCCACACAGCGGCTAGAAGCCAGCTCATGCCCTTAGGACACAGAGGTGTGTGGTCCTGAGCATTCAAAGTAGGGCTTAAGAGGAGAACCCAGGTAGGGCACATTCCCTTAAGCCTACAGACTCTGTCCTTGAGGAGCCCCAGAGCAGGTTCTCTAAATTCAGAGTAGAAGCCCAGATGCCTAGCTCTGAGTCTGGCGCAGAGGTAGAAGCAGCAGGAAGGGGCAGGTAGTGGTTTGGTATTTTTGGTCCATAAAAGCCCTCTGATAGAGATCACTTGCTCTTGTGTGTGTCACAGTGTGTGTGTGTTTTGGGGGCAGGGGCAGCTCACCGGATGCCCAGTGTGGTCTGGATGAGAGTGGTAATTCCCACACACACGAAGATGGTGCCAATGAGCTGGCTGACCATGTTCTGGTCTTGACCCACACACAGTGCCTCAGCCAGGAGGAAGGGAACAGCGATGGTGCCACTGAAGCATGTCAGGTAGTGCTGTGAGTGGCAAGAGGAGAATCATGAGGCAGGGCCCACAGATCTCAGAGGGAAAGGGGCACCCTAGGTCCTTATGCCTGCCTCAGAGGGTCTGAACCCCGGCTGCTCTGGTGGTGCACCTCCATTATGCTCCCCATAAGACATTCCCAGAGAGCTACTGCTTACCACTCTGGGGGTCACTAATCTCTTCCCAAGTTATTCCTGTGTCTGCTGTGGGCGGGCCCTCCTCACTGCCACCAACTCTCAAGCCGGTAGGTACCACAATCTTCTCTTAGGCCTCCTCATCTGTGTCTTCTATGTGCTTCTTCTTGGTGACAGTCACCATGCAGACCTTAGCTTTCTCTTCCTCTTACCCAAGGTAACCTTGCTGGCCAGGGAGGGGCTGGAATCCCTGGGAGTGCCAGAGAGGCCCCAGGGGAAGGGAGAGGACAACCTACCTGGAAGCCAAGCAGGATACACAGGTACCAAGGCGGCACATCCTCGATCTTGTACAACATGTCAAATTTGGGCTCTGTGGGCAGGGACATCTGTGGATCCCTGGTGGAATTTCCTGTGGAGCCCAGGGACTCATGCTGGGGCAGTAGAGAGAAGAAGCTTAAGTTGGAATAATGGGGTGGGCAAAGCCCAGGCTGCCCCAGAATCAATCAGGTAGCCTGAGTGGCCTGTCAGCAGTGCAGTGAGGCCCTGGCCTAGGGTCTCCACCCTCCCCCACAGTCCATTCACCCTGTCATCCCTGGCCAAGATACCCTTGGCTGCCTTCTCACATTGCTTCCTGCAGGGGTGAATACACTGTGCTGGCTCCTAGAGCCCTCAGGATGGGGACATTTTAGCAGAGGGATGGGCCTCCAAGTCAGAAGACCTGGGAAGCTCTAGGGAGGGAGCCCAGAGGGCAAGAAACTGGATAAGCCACGCTGGTCCCACCCCTAGAGGTCCTTAAGGGTGTCACTGACAATGAAGTTGGGTCCCTACTGGCCCCCAAGCTCAAGCCAGCCAGTCCCAAAATTAAACATCTCTACCTCCATTCGATCCCATCCCCCAACTGCCACATTCAGCTTGGGACTGTCACTTGTTATCAAGTTCATCAGAATTTCTGCCCCTGCCCTCCCAGAGAGGCCTGCACAGGTCCTCCAGGCCCCACTCACCCTGCCCCTGCCCAGCTTCCCCAATCCCCCAGCACCTGTGTCCGGCCCTCGGGATCCGCTTGAGCCCTCATGTTTGGGGCACGGGTTTGAGAAGCTCCTGAGAAAAAGAAGATGACTTTATGAAGGCCAAGGAGGACTTTACTCCACACATCAGACATTGTTCGAAGTAAATCTGTAACCAGGTCCCTAGCTCCAGATTGCGAAAGGGGACCTGGGCAGAGGTAAGGTATTAACCCTGGCTAGGTGGTAAAGGCCACCCAAGTCTCTGCCACATTTGCCTCCTGAGCACTCCCCTCCCTGCCCACACCTGAGCCTGGCATGAGACCTGTGCTTGTTTTCCCAGTGAGAGGCAGGGTCGAGGGGTGAAGAAGGGACAGTCTTGGAAATTCACCACAGTGAGGTAAGGGGAAAGGGAGTGGAAAGGGGCACTTGTGATGTCACCCTCTGCCATTTATTAGTAACAAGTTAATCCTTATCATCATTGCCATAATTATTCTCATTACTAAGGAATGACTGCATGCCAAGACATAGGCGTTTATATATATGCACTGTCACATGGATGCCCTGAGGCTTGGTGTATTAACCCTTTCACTGCTCAGGAAACAGGAGAGTGATATGACCAAGGCCACATAGGTAGCTAGGTTTCATAGAACCAGCCCTAAAATTCAAACAGGACTGAAGCTGTCCTGTCTCTATAGCCCTTCATAGCTTAGGGTCCCAAGGCAACAACAGACAGGTCTATGCAACCTGTGTTTTTTGGCACTAGAGATTTACCCAGGAGTATTTTGCCACTGAGCTACATTTCCAGTCCTTTTAATTTTATTTTTTAATTAATTAATTAATGGTACTGGGGATTGAACCCAGGGGTGCTTAACCACTGAGCCACATCCCCAGACCTTTTATATTTTTATTTAAAAAACACTTTTTTTAGTTGTAGTTAGATACAATACCTTTATTTTATTTATTTATCTTTATGTGGTGCTGAGGATCAAACCCAGTGCCTCACACATGTTAGGCGAACGCTCTACCGCTGAGCTACAACCCCAGCCCTTTATATTTTATTTTGAGACAGGGTCTAACTAAGTTGCTTAGGGCCTTGCTAAGTTGCTGAAGCTGGTTTTGAACTTGTGATCTTCCTGTCTCAGCCTCCCAAGTTGATAGGATTACAGGCATGTGCCACCGTGTCTTGTTCCTTTTTATTTTATTTTTTTATTTTGAGACAGGGTCTCATTAAGGCTGAGGGCCTTGCTAAGCCTGACCTCCTGCCCCAGCCTCCCAAATGTCTGGAAATACAGCTATGGGCCATTGTGCCCAGCTCCCAGTATTAGGAATCTTAAGATAGCAACAACAAAGAATTAAACTGACCTGGGGTCTTCATAAGCATTGGGCCCCATGTGCCTATGTCACCATAAGCCAGTCCTGTGCCTAACCTATTTCCCTTCTGCGCTAGTCCGGCCCAACCTGGCCAAAGGCCTAGGGACTGGCAGAGGGGAAAGGTGTGTGCCAGTTTAGAGCCCAAGCTGGTGGGGAGTGGGCCTGGGATCCCCACATGCTTCCCTCTAGTCTGCTCCATCCCCAGCCACCCCAGGTTGCACCTACTTCGAGATTGTTGTGCCCATGGCCAGGCTTGGTCCAGGGGGCCCAGAGGCAGCACCGCTCTCCAGCTGGGCAAAAGCTTCATCTTGCAGCCCTGAATCTGGTTGCCTGTCTGTCCTCCAGTCTATCTGTTTGTCCACCTCGCTGCTTCTCTTCCTCTTGGCTCCTGCTCCCAGGTTCCCAAAGTTGTCTGACTAGTTTGGAACCTCTGCAATTCCTTAGGACTTGCCTTTCCACCTTCACCCCCTGCAGGCACAGTTCCATGGACAATTTAACTGAGACAACACCACAAGGCACCTGACGGGCGGGACAGTTGCCTATGTCCTGAGGCATAGTAGCCCAAATTGGCCTACACCACCCAGACTCACAGTCTCTACCAAAACACAGGGTCACAGAGTTCCTCCTCAGAGACACTCACCCACATTCACAATTTATACTCTTGTTGGCTCCACCAGTTCCTTGGGCCCTGGAATGGGTGGCCTGGGGGTTCTCTTCTGGAGTAGGGGCCAGGAAAAAAGGGGCCCCAGGCAAAGTCTGGAACAGCTGATGGGATGTGTGGAGTTGGGGCTCCAGAGCAGCTCCCAGGACAACTGAAGTGGTCAGGATGTGCCTGGGACACCCTATTCCTCCAGAGTGGACTTTGCACCACCCCCAAAATCTGAATCTCCTTACAGCCCGGCCACCACTCAGCCTGGGATTTGGCCTGAACCTCTGTTGTCTAAATCTCAGTTTCTGCATCTGTCAAACGGGGATTAGAGTGTGTTCTGCCCAACTTCTGGGATATCAGCGGGTCAGAAACATGAGGGAAACTAAGTTGTAGTGCTGTTACCAAAAGCTCGGTCCTTTTCCCTGATGCCAATCCAATAACAAGGACATAGCTTTGAGAAAAAGGAAAAGGAAGGTGTTTTTTTGTTGTTGTTTAAACATTTAAAAAATATCTTTTTAGTTGTTGATGGACCTTTATTTTATTCATATGTGATGCTGAGAATCAAACCCAGTGCCTCACATATACATGCTAGGCAAGTGCTCTACCACTGAGCCACAACCCCAGCCCAAAAAAGTTTTATTGCTTTGCTAGCAAAGGAAAAACACAGGAGGACTCCTGTCCCAGAGGCTATGATCCTGCCTATCAGGGATAATAAATTTTTTTTTCCAAAAAACCTCTCAATAACAGGGTTTTTTAAAAAAGAGTGGATTCAAAGGCCACATTCCACATGTTCTCTATCACAATTGTAATTCACTTGTTAATTTGGGAGATAGTCATTTGCGAGGTCTTCTGGAGCCATCCCCAAATCTAGATTCCTTCCTTCCTACGGTGGGTGTGTCCTCAGGGACAAATAACTCTGTCTAGGATGGACAAGAAAAGTAATCTTGTTTCTCCTAAGATTGGGGAGAGGGAGAGATTAGGGAGGAGCAGGGAGACAGGAAGAGAAAGAAACATCCTTTTCAAAATAAGTCACAGTGGGCTGGGGTTATGGCGCAGTGGTAGCGTGCTCGCCTAGTACGCGTGAGGCCCTGGGTTCGATCCTCAGCACCACATAAAAATAAAATAAAGATATTCTGTCCACTTACAACTAAAAAATAAATATTTAAAAAAAAAATAAGTCACAGTGGCAGAGCAGCAAGAGTTTATATTCAAAGCATAAAGTGGACCATTGTTTCAGTGCTACCTGATCCCAGGTTCCCAGACCCAGGTAGGGCCCAAGGCTCCTTTCCCAAGGTTAAGGTCTTTGGCCAGAATTTCTGGAGAGGGCATTATGAGAGCCAAGATGATGACTCAGCTAGTTCCAGGAATCCTGCCCTGGCTCAGGTGGGCACAGAGGGCCTAACCAAGCTATGGCCCAAGGAAGAGTGCAGAGAGCAAGGGCCATTAGGCATAGAGCAGGGTGACTTATTCTGTTTTCTTTGTTTTTGTTTATTTGGTACCAGGAATTTAACCCAGGAATGCTTAACCTCTGAGACACATTCCCAGGCCTTTTTATTTTTTGAGAGAGGGTCTTACTAAGTTGCTTTAGGGCCTTGCTAAATTGCTGAGGTTGGCCTCAAACTTGAGAACCTCCTGCCTCAGCCTTCGGAAACACTGGAATTATAAGTGTGTGCCACCAAGCCTAGCAGGAGACATGTTCTGGGAGCAGCCCAGATCGCATGGAGTAGAGGCATAGATATAGCCACAAGGTGGCCGCCTGTGGTTTCCTTGATTTTCTTTCCTTCTTGATGAATCTGAGGACCTGGGCTGTCCCTGTTCCATATGCCCTTCATAGCTCACTCCTATTTCCAGCCAACCCAGCTCTTTCACACCTCTAGGGAGATGCAGTGATGTCTCTTTGGCCCTTTCTAGAAGGAACAGAAACACCAATGTCTGTCCTCTCAGCTCCCCAAACGCTTTTTGCAGTCAGGAGTCAAGATCACTGGGTTTTATTTGAATTTAGTGAAAGACTGTGTCCCTCCCAGGCCCTGGTGCCCTGGAGTGGAGGAGGAAAGAGTAGCAGCACCTCCTTGTCCTCTGGCAGCCTGCCGAAAGAAACGGGAAAGGTCCAGAGGTGGTCCCAGCTTCTCTTTAAAGGACAGGAGTAGTGGTGGACTAGAGCTCTTTCCTTGTGGCTGTGTCCTTGTCCAAGCAGGCCCCCTGGAAACCCCCACACAGCAGTGCCTCCAGAGCTTCTCGGCCTTGTTGGTGGGCTTTGTAGATCTGGTCTTCTCCAAACTCTCCCAGATAGTGAAAGCATGTTGCAGAGAGCCTAAGGGAGTCCAGCAGGAGACTTGGACTCTGCCCAGCCCACAAGGAAGTGGTGGGCAAACCAAGGCTCCCATCAATCCGTCCCATCCCCCACCCCATCCTCACCTGATGGGCCAGGGGCCTCCTGTGACCAACACACTGATGCTTGGCTCTGGCCCCTTGCTAAGACCGGGGCCAGTGAGATGTTTCACCTGGTTCACTTCTCGGATGCCATAGCTGGTGGCAGTGGGAAGGAGAAGGATGTACGTGGATGGGAGTCCGATCAGGGTGAGAGACCTGTTTCCATACCAGGCTGGGCACTTGGGCATTTGAGCTGAGAGGGAAAGCCCTTGGCCCAGGGTTGCACAGAGACTTTCTGCTGGCCATTTGCTCTCGCACTTACTCCCAGCTCTAGAGCCCAGAATTCATGGCAGCCAGCCCCCTCCCTCAGGCCAGAGCCCCCATGGATATGAGTGTAGCGGGAGTGGGAGGGAGGATCTGCACCCACCAGCCCTGCTCCAGACAGAGGGAGGCAGGGGCTGAATTGACAACTCACTCCTGCCAGTTCCGAGAGCAGCTTTGGTCCAAGATGTCTGTGTATACGGACTCACTCAGCTCCTGTTGCCCCCTGGAGTCTGGATTGTGAAGCTTGGCCTCTGCCTTTGCCAGATGTTGCCACATCTAGAACATGGAGGGGCTAGTAGCCAGGGGGCTGGGCCTGTAGGTCAGTGGTGGGGAGGAGGGGAACTCAAGTCTCTAGGGATGATGTGGCTAGGGAGCCGTTTGAGCAGGAAGCACCTGAGAAGCAGGCTTCGGGACTTATCCCCCAGGTCCCCAAAGCTGGGACTAGGCCAATGGAGGCAGCATTCCCGGGATAGGGGTGGAAATATTGAGATGGAAGTTTAGGCCCAGGCACTGTCCCTGCCACCTAGGGCACATCTACCCAGTAGCACGTGCCATTTTACTTTTTTTATTTTTATTTTTATTTTTTTGGGACCGGGAATTGAACTCTGGGGTACTCGACCACTGAGCCACATCCCCAGCCCGATTTTGTGTTTTATGTAGAGACAGGGTCTCACTGAGTTGCTTAGTGCCACGCCATTGCTGAGGCTGGCTTTGAACTCGCAATTCTCCTGTCTCAGTCTCCCTAAGTGCTGAGATTATGGGCTTGCGCCACCGCGCCCGGCTAGCACACGCCATTTTAAATCATGAGAACAAGGAAAGCAAAAAAAAAAAAAAAAAAAAAACCAACCAAACAAACAAACAAAAAAACCCACACATATAAGCCATGTGTATGCACATGCACACACAGCAGCATGAAGGGAAGCTCAACAGGGGCAGGTGAGCACTGAGACACACACATGTATGCACTCAACATGTACCCTACATACACATGTACAAGACACCCCGTGGATTTGGGGAAAGAGTCAGACCTGAGGGTGTGTCTGAAAGGGGATCTAAGAAAATGAGTAATTCCCTTGCTAAATAGTATCTCAAGATACTGTGGGGTGTCCCAGATCATTTATTTTCTCTTGGACAAGCAGATGTGTAAACTGAGGCTCAGGTGAGGTGGGGATTAAAATCATTTGGAAGGCTGGGCCTGGGCTTGATGCCTGATGGCGGAGGTTGAGGATTAAAGGCCAGGAGGTAGATAGAGGGGTCTGGGCAGGGACAAGGGAACTGCTGGAGGGGAAGGACTCACCTGGTAGGACACGGCCCTGCAAGCGTCACAGCGCAGGTGAGCAGGCATGTGGGCTGAGTACTTCTCCTCATCATCAAGCTGTGGGGCAGTGGCTGAGAGCGAGACCTTGTCCCCAAGACCTCCTGGGGCAGCCCAGGCTCCTAACAGCAGCAATAGTGGCAGTGATAGTCTCATGACCTCCCGAGCCAGCTCAGTGAGCATGCACTGTGGTTGGGGTGCAGATGTACATGCTCATCAGTGAAGTGGGGATTGCCTCTGTCCCAGACCAATGGGGAACTGACACCTCACTCCTCCCGCAGGGCCCTAGAGATGCCACGTGTGCTCTTTCTCCAGCAGGACTCTGGCTCTAGACAACTCAGCGCCGTTTCATAGGTAGGGAACAATGAGGCAAATAGAGGGGCTGTGCCTGTGCAAAGACACGCAGGGGCTGGTAGCAACCTCGAGCTGGGATCTAGTCAAGTGGCAGGCACTGTGCTGAGCACCTTGCATGAGGAAGTAGTTGATTACTGTCATCTGTTTTTTTAAATTTTTTTTGTAGCTGTAGATGGACAGAATGCCTTTATTTTTTTTTAAATTTTATTTTTATCGATGGACACAATATCTTTATTTTATTTATTTATTTTTATGTGGTGCTAAGGATTGAACCCAGTGCCTCACGCATGCCAGGCAAGCGCTCTACCACTGAGCCACAGTCCCAGCCCTATTTTATTTATTTTTATGTGGTGCTAAGACTTGAACCCAGTCCCTCATACATGCAAGGCAAATGCTCTACCACTGAGCTCCAGTCCCATCCCTGATTACTGTCATCTGTATTCTACCCCTGAGGACTTGAAAGCTCCCAGAGAAGTGACAAATCCCTGAGCTAGAGGGAACATGTTGAGATTGAAATCTAAGCCTGATTGACTCCCAAAGTCCACTGGCCTTTCAGCCACTCAGATGAATGTGGCCACAAGAGTGGTTGCCAGCCTAGGTCTCCCTCTCTGGGAGGCAATTTCATCCAGGCAGGGAGGCCAGAGTGTGTAAAGGCATATGTCCTTCCTCAACCCTGGGTTCCCCTCAACCTAGGTCAGACCTAGGCATGAAAGGGCATCGTGGAAAGTCTTAAGAGGCCAAAGCAGGAAATTAGGCATCTTACACCAGTCATCATTCCAGCCACCATGGCTCATGGCCAGCCATTTATTGCACAACAGGATGAGGCGAGGTGCCCAGAGGTGGCCTGGGACCCAAGGTTTTCCATGCCATCAGGACCAGTGTCTCTGGTCAAGAGCTGTCCAGGTTACTCTGACTCAAAGTTCACCTAGTCAATTTCCAGTCCAGGGCAAGGGACAGGGACCACAAGAACAATGGGCCTCCAAGGTCTGTAACAAGGAAGGCATTGATTTCCATCCCATACACTGCTGCTAATGGGAACTGTTCTTCCCCAAACACATCACTTTACACTCCAGTCCAGTAAGTCCCAGTCATTTTAGGCTCAGAACCACACGCAGACTGTCATGCACACACAAGCCTCCTTTCCAGCTCCTTCAGCCTCCTCAGAGGCTTCTAGAATCCCTCAGAAGCTCCTAGAATCTCAGGGCAGTTGGAGCACAGGTTCTGGGTCCTGTCCTTTCCTGTGCTATGACCATCCAGCTTCTCTGGGCACTGTTATCACATCTGTGATAAAAACTGGGAACTTTGTCCTCTCTGGTCTGCCCCACACAGGACCACCCCTCCTATTGCCAGTCCAAACCCACCTTCCAGTCAGTCACAGGGGTCAAAACCTCCCCTGGAAGCCAATAGCACAACTTCCTCCTCTTGTAAGTCCTTTTTTAAAAAATTTCTGTGTTGGGCATGGAACCTAGGGGCACTTAACCTTTAGCACTCACCTACATCCCTAGCCCTTTTTTAAAAATTTATTTATTTTGAGACAGGATCTCACTAATTTGCCAAAGCTGATCTTGAACTTGTGCACCCAGCTTTGTAAGTCTTTGGTAAATTATTTTACCTGTTCCAACCTGAGTGGAAATGGCTGATGCCTCCACTCCTAAAATGAGCCAGCTCAGCTCTTAGGGCTCTGAGGAGAAAATGGAGTTGAGGGAAGGAAGGAGGAGCTAGGCTCCTCACTGAGGACCACAGCCTCCTGGACCTACCTTACTCCATCCAGTCTTCTCACTCCCAATTCTAGGCTGACTCCCCATTGTCTCTCCCTACATTGCTTCTTTATTCCACCTCAACCTGCTGCCTCCACAGCTCCCTTTTTTAGTTCCAACTTGGCCTGGGGCTGCACTAGCCACTTTCCCACACAGCCTCTCAGGCTAGTGTTCAGCTACTCTTCCAAAAAACGGACTTGATGAGCCGAGTCCTTCCTCTTCATCTCAACAGTGCCCACTGACCTGCTCCACATCAGCTAAGCCCACTTTCAGAGCTCACCACCTCCGGAGACCACCCTGTCCCTGCCGTTCTCATTCCTGCTGCCCTTTGGAGAACACCCCCTCGGGCTGTCTCCCCCGATTCCTATACTTGCTTGCCTGCATAAACACGTGCATAAACATGCCACACCCTGGGAATGCTTGGGAAAGGGACATACATTTTTGTTGGGGTAGGAAGTAGCTACCTCCTGAGCTCCAGCTCCATCAACCCGGGGTCTCACATACATTCTCTTAAGATTACTTCCGGCCTGAAGACTGGCTGGACAGACCAAAAAAGGTGATGGGAGGAAAGGGCAGGGAACTGGAAGCCAAAATCTCTGGGCCATTTTGGGGGCCTCAACTCCATGGGGATCAGGCCCTAAGGTGCCAACGGGAACACCGAGCCCTTGCTAGGCTGAGTGGGATCCGAGCTGGCAGGTGGGGCACAGAGAAGCAGAGGTGGAGCGGGACTGAGAGTCCCGCTCATGGGGAGGTAGTACATCCCATCCAGGGGTCCTGCCTCAGAGGCCCAGGGCAGCTGGGAGCTGCCAAGGGCCGGTAGGCCCGGGGATGACGGGAGTGACAGGCCAGGGATAGGCCCATAGGTAGGTGGGTAGAGGCCAGGCCCCAGGGCCAGCGGGGTGTAAATGTGGCGGGGCTGCCTGGGGGATGAGTGGGGCAGCAACACCTCCACATACTGCCCGCTCTCGGGGTCGAAGAGGAGACGCAGCCTTGGCTGCCGCGGCGCCTCCACAAAGTAGTAGCGACCGGTCTCTGGGTCCACTAGGACCTTCCCCGGGTGCGTGGCTCCCAGAGGCCTGCGCATCCCCTGGGAGAAGCCTTGAGGGGACCGGTCCGTGGGAGGTGCAGAGGCAGCGCGGGGCTGGGGCCGAGCTGTCATGCTGGCCAACGCCTGGGACTCCCGCAGAGGGGGAGAGGGTGCAGGTTCGGGGGTCGCAGCAGGTGCTTCTAGTTTGGGTGCTATCTCAGGGCTCGAGTTAGGGCACGCTTGAGGGGAGCCGGGGCAGGACGGTAGGATCGCTGAAGGTCCTATAGAGGACCGCTGGGGTGAGGTGAAAGCGCCGCCTAGGGCGCTGGTCCGACCCTCGCCGTCGGGAACCAGGCGCTGTGCTTCGGTATCCCGATTCTCTCCGCCCAGACTGTGGACTAGGACTCTCGAGATCCTCTCTGGCCGCCCGCCCAAGGCCAAAGCACCAGGCAAGCGGATTTCAGTGCGCGCAAAGGGTTTTGCCGTGCTGTTCTCTGCCCTCCGCCTCAAGACCCCGTTGGGCTGCGAGGCGTCCCGCGGGGCTGTGTCGAGGGATGGCTCAGGGGACTCGTAGGGGTGCTGCACGACCGGCAGAAAGTCCTTGAGAAAAACGGAAGTGTAGTGAGCTGGTGCGGGGGACCCCAGCACCTGAAGCTCTGGCGTCTTGAAGGCGTCGCCCTCCTCCCCGCCAGAATCCGAAGGAGGTCCAGGTGGCCCTGAGCTTGGGCTTCCGGATGGGAAGCTTGGAGCGTACGTGGTCTTCACTATCTTGCGCACATCTCGCGGCCGTGGAATGGCCACGCGTGAGCGTCCAGAGGCCACTTCAGGGCACAAAGCTTCTGGGGGCACAACGGCGTCCAGGGTCCCCACGACGTGACTGCGGGGAGGCTCAGCAGCATCTATCTCTGGCGATGGCTCAGTGCTTGCGACGACGGGATTCGAACTTTCTTGCGTGCGGGTACTCTGAACCTCTGTTAGTTCTGGAGTCCAGGGTGTGGCTGGTGTAGGCGGTGCCAACTCCTCAGGCACACCATTCAAAGCGTCCCGCTTAAACGCTATCGACGAGTCCTGGACCATGGGACCCCATGTCTCTTGGGGCGATGGGCTCCGCATTCCAACAGGACGATCTGCTGCCTCCCAGGAGAAAAAGGCCAACGGAGACCGGCTTGTACCCGGCCCTACAGCCTCCCTGACTGCCGGTTGCAGAGCTTCCCAAAGGGAAGGAACTTCGGGGGATGAGCTCCTTACTCCAGCAGCACCCTGATTCCACTGGGAAAGAGTTGGAGGGGAAGGGGTCCTCCTGCTGGAAGTTTCCTCCGCAGAGGGATTCTGATTTTCCCACGCAGAGGATGCTTCAGGGAAGGGCGGGCTACTCACCCTCCGTACAGTCCGATCCCATGGGGACGGGCAGTGTTCGGCCCCATTTGGAGTCTGCCACGATGAAGAGGGGCTCTTTGGCCTCACAGACCTACTTGGAATCTCCGAGGGGGGCCTAGACTTAAAAGGTGGACTGTGTGCCCCAGGGAAGGTTCGATTCGGAGTCCCTCGTGGGAACCGAGTCTTGGGTTCCTGGTTTCGTGCCTCCTGGATCTTTTCCTCCGACTGCAGGAAGATACTGGAACTAACAGGACCCAGCGGCTCGGTGCCCGGCGTGGGCTTGTCGCGCCGAATCGCGCGCTCGCGTAGGCTGGGCCAAGGCCGTGGGGCTCTCGGCCGTGCCGAATTATCTTGATCTGCAAGTAGTCGAGACCTAGTCTCTTCCAGGACCACGTGGGTGCTACCGGACGTTTCCCGAGTCATAGGTTCTGGCCGCTCAGTGAGCGGAAAGGTGGCGCTGCTTGGGGCCGGGGCGCTGGGGCCCATTTTTCTGGCCAACGCTGTCTGCACTAGGCCCGCAGCGGCCTGCAGGCGGCCCAGTGACTCGTCTAGGGAGCCAGTGCGCAGGAACAGTTGGGGACGCGCCGCGCCGGCCGCTCTCAAGGGACTTCGGGGCCGGGGGCGAAGCTCGATCTGACGCTTGGGCACCGTCCGGGGCCTGCCTGGCGCGGTGTGCTCCTCCTCCAGCGCCACCTCCACACACTCGAACTGCGCTGAGGCCACAGGACTCGGCCCATGGGGTCGCAGCTCCAGATAGGTGGCCCAGCGGGAGCCACCGTCGGGGGACTGGGGCTGCGGTGGGATAGGGGAGGGAGACGCTGGCTCCGGCAGCGAAGGGCTGCTGAAAGCTGGTGCCGTGAGCTGTTGCACCTTGCAGTCCTCGGCGTCCGAGGGGCTGAACAGAGGCCTGGCGCTGAAGATGACTTCCATCTCCCCCGACGGCAGCATGCGCAGCTGGGGCTGGGGTGGCGGTGGGCCGGAGCCCGGACCTCCAGGGAAACCCGAGCCGGACCAGATCTGCTGGCTGCTATTCTGGGAGCTGACGGACAGGCGAGGCTGCGCGCCCACCCCCCGCCTAGGGGCCACGCAGGGCCAATTCTCCTGGCCTTCTGCGTCCGGCCCAACGTCCGGGGGCTCTGGAGAATCCGGAGCTGTGTGGTAGGAGCCAGACGAACCCGAGGAATCCTGGCGACGCGCGGGGGCCGCGGGCGTCCACCTCGGGAGCCCAGGCAGCTCTTGCAGGGCGAGCGCGGTCAGCATGGTGGGCTGGACACCGCGCACTACCTCTCTCACAGTGCCTCCGCTGGTGGCGCCGGTACTGTCCCCGCCCCGCCAGAGGATGCGATGGGGTCAAAGCGCCTTAAAGCGGCCGCGTCCACTCGCAAGTCAGCAGCGCTGGCAGCAGGAGAGAAGTGAGCCTCTAGCCTCCATGCCAAACCTCCCGCTTCGCCAGCAAAGGCTGAAGGCCAGGGGTGGGACTCCAAAGTTTTGGCTGACAGGTGAGAGGAAGGCAGGCCTAACTTTGGAGCAGGCAGCTAGATCCAACTCCACCTATCACAGGTGAGGAAACTTGGGCCAAGCAGGGGCTTGCCTGGGGTCAAGCCTCTGGTGTGCAGTATGCGTGAGCCAGGAAACCAGACTATCAGGCCAGGGAACTCAGATCTTGCTATTGCCACCTCCCCTCAGTCCCCAGTGTCTTACTTTTTCAGGACAACCCTCCCCTACTCTCTGACCCTCTCATGGCTCATGAACTTCCATAGACTGTGAAGCATCCTGAGAGGGCTCCCCCAATTCCAACAGAAGTTCTCACCATGGCAAGACAGACTGCCCTTAGTGAGGCATTGGAAGAGGCTGTAATAGGTTTACTTTTCATAAGCTGCCTTAGCACCCAGAAGATGCCCTGGATATGCCCTTGGGAAGTTATATGGTCCCCGCCAAGGCCTCCCCAGTCAAGAACAGTCCTGTGCACCCTCACAGGCCCTCATTCCAGCCCCCACAACCTTTGGTCCTGCCATAGAGATAGGCACTGGTGGGGGAGCTGCCACCACCTGTCATTGTCTTATGACAATGGGCACCACTTGCCCTTCAATTCTGGCTTCAAGGTCTTGCCATGACTCAGGCCCCAGCTGGCCCTGGATCAAGAGCTCTGGCCTGTATATTCACTCTGACCCAGAAGAGGCTACACTTGATAAACCTGACTCAGTCTCATGAGTGCCCTGCCTGGGTATCCCCTTGGTCACCTAGGGCACTCTCAGTGATGGCTTCTGAAAGATCTAGCCTGTCTGTCGCATTCTGCCCTACCTGTGCAACTTGAGCAAGTGATCACTCCTTCCCAGTCTATTTCCCACCTTAAAAAGAGAGATGCAGTTCAGTGGGAGAGCATTTGCCTAGCATGTACGGGGCCCTGGGTTCAATCCCCAGTATTTAAAAAAACAAAAGAAAAAGATGCAGCATTGTTTTTTTCCCTCATCCACTTGTGAAGACTGATGCGCTTCTGTTTGGGGAAGTAGAAGAGGATGCAACTGTGATTCACAGGTAGAATATTCTTGTTATGTGATAGCAACTGGTTTCTCAGATTTGTTGGGGGTCCTAGAACCTGCTTTGAAGTCTCTGATCAGGGCTTCTCATGCACAAACAAAGAGTTATATTTAAGGCGTACTGAGAGTGGGGTGGGATGTTGCTGGGGTAACCAGGACTGTTTATATATATATAGGAAAGGATTAAATACCAAAAGTAAGGGATGGTGCCGTCTAGCAAAGACCCAGCTCCCCCCTTGGCTATAACGCTGACTCCCATGGACCCCACCCCTATCCTACTCTCAGGAGTTGGAGGATTGAAGAGCATCCCCTTCTGGGCCCAGAAGTGGCCTGGCAGGTGGTGGTCCAACGCATGTCCCCCACCCAATTCCTATTGACTCTAGGTCACCAAGGCTTAGGAGGCAGCTGGGCAGAAGTGACTACTGCCTTTTTTCTGGCCTGTTTCTTGGAGGTCAGGCCTGGGGTGACTGGACCCACCAGAAGGGGAAGGGATGGGTTGTGGATCCCCCAGAGCAGAGAAGGCAGAGGTTGGGCATTACGGCCAGAGAACAGGAAGGTGACCACCATTTTATTTTTCCCTGAGGCGCTGGTGCCTTCGGGCCTGACGCATTCCTGAAGTTTTCTTATGCTTCTGGTCCAGCACCTGGGCCATGTAGTTCTCCTGCTGCTTCTGGATCCGGAAGTCGGACATGTGATTCCTGCAACGGAGCCAGCTGGCTGGTCGTGGGCTGCAGACAGCCCACGGTAGGGGCCAGAGATCAGGCTCCCCACTTCCATCAACAACCCCCAGCCTGGCCCAGGCCCCTCACCTGAATATCTGTTTCTGCTGGCAGATAACTTGCTGCAACTCCTTAATCTCATTTTCTTTGCCATTAAGTATATCTTCTTGCTTTATAATGTGAGACTCAATTTCTGTGGGGGAGAGAGGCAGGGAGGAGGAGTGGTTCCCATTCCAAGGGCCCCTTCATGAGCAAAGTCCTGGGACTTTTTGGAACTTGGCCCCTCCCACCACCAACCAGGGCCTCTCTGGGAACAACTGCTAATACCTTAGTGGGAATGAGTTTATTATGCAGTTTTGGGAGGAGAGACAATGTCTGATGATTGTGTCAGTGACTTCACAATCTATTCTAGATCTCACTCAGGTGAGACAGGTGAAAGTCCTCGGAGAAATGATCCTAAAAGCAGGAGGATGAATGGTGCCTGTCCTCAGTCCTACAGATCTTTACAGATGTCACCTCCTTGGCAACACCCTCTTAAGACTAAAAGTTATAACCCTTCCTAATACTACCTATCCTCTTTTCCTGCTGCATTTTTCTCCTTAGCATCTATCACACTATATATTTCATTTGTCTTCTCTCTCACTAGTATATAAGAGCCACAAGGACAGGGATTTTTGTGTTATTCACTGCTTTATCCTTAAGGCTTACATCAGTACCTGGCATACAGTGGGTACATACTAAGTATATTTATGGAATGAATGAACAAGACATTCCCTGGGGGGCTAGGACTTAGAAACATCATCTAGTTCAGCCATTTCCATCCAACTGACCCACTGAGGACTAGGGATACAGCTCAATGGGGGGTTCTATCCCTAGTACCAAAAAAGTAAAAAAAGTCTTCCACAACTTTCCAAGTAGGGCAGCCACCAGGAGGACTGACTAGATGCCCAGCACCGTGCTGGAGCTTCAGGAGTAATGGGAGAAGGTGGGATTCCTGCCCACATGAGATAGCTCCTGAAAGCAGCACTGAGACCCAGAAGCTGAGGGCTAGGGTACAGCTCAGTGGTGAAGCACTTGCCTTGCATGTATGAGGCCCTGGGGTTTGCGCCCAGCACCTCAGGGCAGGAAAAAGAGGGGTCAGGAACTGATCAGAGAAAAGGACAAGGCTACACTCATATCAATAAGACAATATTACCCATTTTGGGCCAGTTATCTCCCTTTTCAGAAATGTTTCTTCATCTGTAAGTTGGGGACAGAGTTAGCCCCTATTCTACAGTGGGGTGGGGTGGACTCAGTGAGATAAGGGTAACAAAGCCTACCCCCAAATTAAGTACACATCAGACACAAGGATGATTTTTGTGTTATGGGTCAAAATCTAAGGAAGCTAAAGGGATCTGGGGGTGCTTTATTTATGTAATTGCCCTTCATGGACCCTGGGAAATTTGGATTCACACAGGAAAAAATCCCACTGCCCATATATGTTGGACAGGATTAACTAGAACACAGTCTCTGACAATACAGCAATGCTGATACATTTAGGTTTTGGGGAGAGAAGATCTGGTACAGAGTGAAGGTTCAGCATGGAAAAGAGGAAAGAGAAGACAGGCAGAGGGAGAGAACGAAAATGAGCTAACTGGGTGATGGGACCAAGACTACTGAATCTCCCTCCCAAGGTCAATCAGCTCCAGATTAATTGCTTATTAAGTTCTTTTCAGAACAAAGATTAAAAATTTGTGTGACTCTTAAAATTCTGCAGTACCCAATAAGAATGGTTAGAAAATCCCTTTGATAAAAATAGCTACATTAAGTGTAAAAATCAAACTGAAACTTCACAAGGGGAAGTGGTGGGGGTGGGAGTGGGTCAGGGTAAGATTCATACCAGACTGAGTCAGGCAAGGTGTTATGACCCGCTGGAGGGGTTCAAGACATTCTGGGGGCAGGTAGCCAGGCCCTGTCCCCATGACACACATGAGTAAATACTGAGTTAATCCATGGCCTGGGCTGATCTCAGTTGAAAGGAAATGCCCTAGAGGAAGGATGTCTTTGGATGCACTGGGAGAGAACCCCAGGTTGCTTTGGAGGAAGAAGGGGAGATGCCCAGTGAGAGAAAAGTACTGGAGGACCTTTGACCTTGGTATGAAGGCAGAGACTACTTGTTGAGCCCAGGAGGCCCTGGTGTGTGCCAACGCTCAAACATCACTGAGGACTTTCAGCCTGCTTAACCAGATCAAGATAGCAGCCTACTGGCATTTCCCAGTGAGAATTCTCAACAGGAGAGACAGTGAGGTTGGAGTGGTATGTGAGGGAGGCCTAAGGTTCCAAATGGGGTACCCACAAGGAGGGACCATGACCCTCTTTGGGGCTTGGGCTGATTTCTGGCCTTAACGAGATCTGCTACACATGTTGCATATGGAATTTATACCTGCTTTTTTTTTGGTACCAGGAATTGAACTCGGGGATACTTGACCACTGACACATCCCTAGCCCTATTTTGTTTTACTCTGAGACAGGGTCTCACTGAGTTGCTTAGTGCCTCACCGTTGCTGAGGCTGGCTTTGAACTCGTGATTCTCCTGTTTTAGCCTCCCAGAGTGCTGGGATTACAGGCGTGGGCCACCACACCCACCTTATACCCACTTCTTAAGCTAGGAAAGGGGAGCTCAGCATTCTAGGAAAATGAAAGAGGTAACTGAGGACACTGGGTAGCTGACTTTGAAGGTACCCTTAACTAACTCACAGCACCAATTGAGCCAAAAAGTGGCTGTAGGCATATGTGTAAAGCAGAGTTGAAAATGGTGGCCCAGACATATTTTATTTGCTTCCCACAATATTTTCCAAATCTTTAAATCAGTTGCAAACACTAAAAAAGTCGGAAAGGCTTTCATTAAAACTTGGTTTCAGGGGCTGGGATTGTAGCTCAGCAGTAGAGCGCTTGCCTCGCATGCGTGAGGCCCTGGGTTCGATCCTCAGCACCACATACAAAAAGCAATAAAATAAAGACATTATGTCCATCTACAACCAAAAAAAAAATTAAAAAAAAAAAAACAAAAAAAACTTGGTTTCAGGGCTGGGGTTGTGGGTCAGTGGTAGAGCACTTGCTTACCACTGGGTAAGTGGTGAGGCACTGGGTTCGATTCTTAGCACTGCACACAAATGAATAAAATAAAAGTCCATAAACAACGAAAAAAATATTAAAAACAAAGCAAAACAAAACTTAGGTTTAAGCTGGGCACGGTAGCACAGGCCTGTAATCCCAACAACTCAGTGAGACCTAGTCTCAAAATAAAAAATAAAAAGGGCTTAGGATGTGGTTTCATGGTTAAGCAACCCTGGGTTCAATCCTTGATAACAAAAAAAACCCCATAAAACTTGGTTTCAGCTGGGTGTGACAGCACAGGCCAATTAATCCCAGCAACTTGGGAAGCTGAGGCAGGAGGATCACAGGGTCAAAGCCAGCTTTAGCAACTCAGCAAGGCCCCTAAGTAATTTAGTGAGACCCTGTCTCAAAATTTTAAAAAATATAAAGGGCTGGGGTGTGCCTTAGTGGTAAAGCACGTTGGTTTCAATCTCTGGTATGAACAAAATAAAACAAAACTTGGTTTCTAGATTTTGTTGTTTTTGTTGTTCTTGGTATTGGGGGTTGAATCCAGGGGCACTTTACCATTGGGTTACATCCCCACCCCTTTTTTATTTTTTATTTTAAGAGAAGGTCTCGGGGCTGGAATTGTGGCTCAGTGATAGAGTGCTTGCCTGGCATGTGTGAGGCCCTGGTTTTAATCCTCAGCACTGCATATAAATAAAATAAATAAATAATCCATTGACAACTAAAAAAATATATTTAAAAATATAAAAATTAAAAAAATTTAAAAATAACCAAAAAAAGAGAGAGTCTTGCCAGGTGTGAGGGTGCACACCTATAATCCCAGTGGATCAGGAGGCTGAGACAGGAGAATTGTGAGTTCAAGGCCAGCCTCAGCAATTTAGTGAGGCCATAAGCAATTTAGCAAGACCCTGTCTCAAAATAAAATATAAAAAGGGCTGGGGATGTGGCTCAGTGGTTAATCATCCCTGGGTTTAATCTCTGGTACCAAATAATAAAAAAATAAATAAATAATTAATAGAGGGTCTGGCTAAGTTGCTGAGGCTCGCTTTGAACTTCGGATTTTCCTATCTCAGCCTCCCAAATTGATGGAATTACAGATGTGTGCCACCATGCCTGGCTCTAGGTTCTTTTTTTTTTTTTAATATTTTGTTTTTAGCTGTAGATGAACACAATATCTTTATTTATTTTATGTGGTGCTGAGGATCGAACCCAGTGCCTCACGTAAGCGAGGCAAGCGCTCAACCGCTGAGCCATAACCCCAGCCCCTCTAGGTTCTTTTTTAAAGCTCTGACAATCTGTACTCACTTTGGCAGCACATATACTAAAATTAGAACAATACAGAGAAGGTTAGCAAGGCTCCTGTGTAAAGATGACATGCAAATTTGCAAAACATTCCATACTTTTAACAACAAAAAAGATCTGCTAATCCTGGGGTCCCATTCCCACAGGGGAGGGGATCAACCCATGTGAGGGGGCACGGCTCTTCCTGTTACCACAATCCCACTCCTCCCTACTGAGTGTCTGACCCTGAGACTACCAGTCAGCTCCCCAGCAGGACTGTTCTTGCCCTGGTGTTTCTCTTGTAGAAGGGTTATGAATAAAGTACACTATTTCTAAAACTCATCCAAAGTGGGAAAACAAAAGGTGGACTAAGAAGGTTGTCTGTTTCAAGAAAAATGGGAGCGAGCCCGTTCTTTTATGGCCA
This sequence comes from Geosciurus inauris, assembly GCA_004024805.1. Lineage (NCBI taxonomy): Eukaryota > Metazoa > Chordata > Mammalia > Rodentia > Sciuridae > Geosciurus > Geosciurus inauris. Next base: position 4,826 of record PVHX01013148.1, on the reverse strand, counting down.
AGAAGAATATTGTACACCAACTGCTTCCCTCATTTCCGTGGCCTGCCTGGTCCCTGAAGGCCTTTTCGAAGGTATGGCCCGCCTGGGCCTGCCTGTATCCTCAGCCGGGAACAGAAGTTGGGGTGCAACCCTGTTTTTGACACAGGTGCTGGGCTGTTAGGAAAGAGCCCATGTATGATAGCGTGGGGGGGAGCACGAACCTCCCGCCTACCATTGCACTTGGTGATGAGCTGGTCCTTCTTGCTGGACTCCTGCAGGACTCTGCTCTTGACACTGGAGAGCCTGTGTAGGCAGGATAAGACAAGACGGTGGGCAGGGCAGCAAGCAGTGAGACCCCCCACCCTCCAGAGCCCCTCCTGAGGCCCACTCACGCTTTTTCAAAGGCCAGCTTCTCTTTCTCCAGCTGCTTGGACAATACCTCCACCTCACCAAGGGCAAACTGCAATTTCTCCTCTTCCTTGGCCAGAAGGACCTTGGTCTTAGCATGGGCAGCTTTCTCTTCCTGCAGGAGCAGCAGCAGTCACCTCATTATACCAAGCCACTCTGGGTCTCCTAGGCTCCATTAGCAGCTCCCATTTTCAGAAGGGCACACAGAAGCCAGGGTACAGAAAGATTCTTGCCTCACTACAGAGACTGGAGGTTCTCCAAAGCCAATACTCAAATGACTCTGCCCAACCACAAGATCTTGGGAAATGGAGATTAAGAGCCTGCAGAGGCATTACTTACCACCAGCTTCTTCTCCACTGCCTGGAACTCTTCTTTACTGACAAAATTTTCGTCTTGGAGAACCATCTGCAACAGAGCCTGGCTCAGGGAGGGTCTGGGGCTGGGGTACACAGGGTATCCTCTAGGACCAGGAAAAAGGATGGATAATGGGATGATGCCCAGGGCACCTAGGATGAGACAGGTCTTTGGAATGGAGAATCAATTCCACATATCACTGAATTCCATCTATAAGTCCTGCCCTCAAGGAGCAACCAGGCTCAAGGAGGGGAAAGTCCATAGGTGTGCTTAATGCCATGTATGCTTTGATGGGAAAGCACAAGGGGCTGTGGTGGCCATAGGGGCTCCTGACCTAGTTTGGGGAAGTGTCAGAATTGCTTTTGAACAGGTGACATGAGTACTGAGATCTGATTGCTAAATAGGATGGGTCAGAAGAGGCATAGAGAAGTGTTCCAGATGGTGGGAACACACATGCCAAGGCCAGCTGCCAAGAAAAAGATCTGGGTATCTTCAGGGAATGGAAGGTAATTCAGTGCCTACAGCTGCATACATTTTGTTGAAATAGGGTATAAGGGTAGCCAACAGAGCATGTCTCTTGCTTCTTCCTCCCACATTCAACTTCTCAGAAGGGAAGAAGTTGTCTAAGAATCATTAGAGTGAGAAACAGATGTGAAGCCAGTTTTATTTCTGAGATGGAGATACATCCTGACATTCTCAAAGACAGAAAAAACAAAACCAGAAAAACCATGAACTCCAGCTGGCTAGCATTGGAAGTAATTTGTGGCTCCAATGCTTTGCACCTACTATCTGGAATTTGAGAAGGCAAAGCAAAGGAATACACAGGCTGGGTTGGAGGCCCTTGAGTCAAGGTGGTCAGGAGTCAAATCTGTTTTTTTTTAAATATTTTTTTAGTTGTTGGTGGACCTTTATTTTATTCATTTTATTTATATGCGGTGCTGAGAATCGAACCCAGGGCCTTACACATGCTAGGCAAGTGCTCTACCACTGAGCCACAACCCCAGCCCCAAATCTGTTCTTTTTTTTTTTTTAAATATTTATTTTTTAGTTGTAGGTAGACAGAATATTTTATTTTTATGTGGTGCTGAGGATCGAACCCAGTGCCTCACGCGTGCTAGGCGAGCACGCTACCACTGCGCCATAACCCCAGCCCCCCAAATCTGTTCTTACTGCACTCATCATGGTACTGTATTTGACACTGAAGAGGGATACCCATAACAGAAGAGATGATACAGTGCCCTGTGTGTGCACGTGAGGGCATTGGGAAGTCAGTGAAGTCATCTCCACTAAAAATGGAAAAACTGAGGCCCAGTGACTATTTTACTATGCCCTGCAGCAATAACGCAGAGGGCAGAAAGTTGCTTAATTTCGGTTAAAGTTTCCTGGTAAAAATTCAGAAAGGTCCCACCCATTTTGGCCCCACCCTTTCCAGCCAAGTCCCATTCGGTCTCCGCCTTCCCAATGACGCTTCGGAAGCGCCCTAGCCACGCCCCTTTCATCGAAAAAGAGTCTGGCCCCGCCCCCGCCAGTGAGGCGTCCAGTCTGGCCTCTACCCGAGTTCTTCGGCTGCGTACCACATTCCTCAGCTGGTGGATCAGTTCCTCCTGAGATTCAATTACGTCCCGCAGTTGGTCGAAGGCGAGACACACAGATCCTGACCCCCCCTGCGACCACCCGAGGGGCGTCGCCATCTTTCGCCCCCGCCAGCTCGTTGGAAATGGCTGCCGCAGGGCGCCTCACTACCGTCGCCCACCAATGAGAATGCGACGCCACAGAGCACCCTGGCAACAGGGGGCGGGGGCTTCCTCTGTTAGCAGGGGTGGGTCCCGCCTCTTAAAGGAGCCATCTGGGCTAGAGGAATCTCTAACAACTCTTGAGAATTTAAATTCACAGGAAATTTGCTCATCTATTATGTCTTCTACTTCTCGTTCAGTCCTGAGGGACAGGAAGGCCTTACTTCTTTTAAGTGTCAATGAGTGGACAACACTCAGACACCAGCCCTGAGCCTTCTTCCAGGGCCTATTAAACTATAAAAAGGGGAAGCAAGTCAGTTTAGGCACCCCTGTGGGTTTAGCTTCACAGACCTCTTCTCCCTACCCTAATCTCCAAATTTCCTCTGTAGTATGAGCGTCCTGTATCACACATACTACTTGGAGGGGTAAGACTATGCAATGAAGATATAAAAAGAAAATGAATGAGAAGACTTCACTCAGGATGAATCCTCATACTGATATCAGCCTGTGTGTGGTGTGTGAGATTGAATTCAGGGCTTTGCACATGCTAGTTAAGTGCTCTACCACAGAGCTACATTTCTAGCCTGATATCAGGCTCTGGACAGTCACACTAGAGCCATGTGCAGCCATGTCCAGGAGAGCTCTAAAGAGCCAGAAGAGATTAAGAAGGCTGAAGTGGGACTTGAAGGAAAAGAGCTCTAAAATGGAGGCAGGGAAGAACAAAGTGATCACACACATTTACCAAATCCTTACAGAAGGCTTTTTTTCATTTTCATCCCAAATAAGATGAGACTTGGGAAGAACCAGAGTTGATATAATTGAGTGTTCACTATTCTATAGCACTGTTGTGCCTCTTTTTTTTTTTTCTCCCCAGGTACTGAGAATTGAACTCAGGGTTTCAGGCATGCTAGTGCAGCAATCTACCACTGAATAACATCCTCAGTTATCTGTTATGCTTTCTGAGTATTATTTCATGATGTCCCTGGAGAAGAGGTGTCTCCTAAGAAGGGTCTGAGGGATTCCTAGAGGGAATTCAGCTCAGAAACAGTGGGTTCTTGGCATATGTGATGGAAAAAATTTTTAGCATGTGTCAGTCAAAGGCAGAGACAGAGGTTTATTTAGGAAAATAGAAGCTGGGCGCAGTGGCACATGCCTGTAATCCCAGCACTTTGGGAGGCTGAGACAGGAGAATCTCAAGTCCAAAGCCAGCCTCAGCAAGGGCGAGATGCTAAGCAACTCAGTGAGACCCTGTCTCTACATAAAACACAACATAGGGCTGGGGATATGGCTCAGTGGTCGAGTATCCCTGAGTTCAATCCCTGGTACCAAAAAAAAAAAAAAAAGGAAAATAGATACAAACTGAAGAGAGAATGAGGGCCATCACAAGAGAGAAGATGTCTTTAGCAAGGAATACACATTTCAAGAGAGAATGCTGGCCATCTCCAGGGAGAGTCTTATTTTGGAGGTTCCCAGCTCTTCTTTTTTTTTTTTTGGTACTGGGGATTGAACTCAGGGGCACTCGACCACTGAGCCACATCCCCAGCCCTACCACTGAACCACATCCCCAGCCCTATTTTGTGTTTTATGTAGAGACAGGGTCTCACTGAGTTGCTTAGCACCTCGCCGTTGCTGAGGCTGGCTTTGAACTCGTGATTCTCCTGTCTCAACCTCCCTAAGTGCTGAGATTACAGGCTTGCGCCACCGCGCCGGCCTTCCCAGCTCTTCTTTTAAAGGAAACTTGGTAAGGGGTGGGAAGGTATGTGGGGGTAATATCAGTCAGTGATCTCAAGATGGGTTCTGATTGGCTAGTTTCCAGAACCTCACCTTGATGTGGCCTTCATTATCTGATCAATGGAGAATACTGGAAAAGTCCCCTAAATTATGGGTTCCTCAAGATATCACATCTCTTTGCTTAATCTAGTTATTGGAGGGTTAGTTAACAGTGTAGGGGTAGATTTATAGATTTCTCAGGAATTAGGTTGTAACAAGTTGGAAAAGAGACAGGCTTGGAGGGTGACAGGCCTGGAAAAGTATGCAGAAGTTCTATGTTATTGTCTTTCCTGTGTGTCTCCTTTTTACCATTTCTTGTTTCTTCTCTTCTACCTCAATGTGATACTCATAACTTCGTGAAGTAGGTTATACTTTTCCCATTTTATAGATGAAATGGCAGCTCTGTGAGAATGAGTCCAGTAATGACTCCTGGACATGGTCGCACAGGGCTCCAGTGTGGCTAGTGTGGCTGTCTAGAGCCTGGAGCCTGATGTCAGGTTGGGGATGTAGCCCACTGGTACAGGGCTTCAAGATCGAAGCCCTGGAAGTCTGTTCTTACAACTGGGGGCTGGGGGATGGGGT
>PVHX01013147.1:0-56057 GCA_004024805.1 Geosciurus inauris | reverse complement strand
TTTGGTACTGGGGATTGAACTCAGGGGTACTCAACCACTGAGCCACATCCCCAGCCCTATTTTGTATTTTATGTAGAGACAGGGTCTCACTGAGTTGCTTAGCACCTCGCCGTTGCTGAGGCTGGCTTTGAACTCATGATTCTCCTGTCTCAGCCTCCCTAAGTGCTGGGATTACAGGCTTGAGCCACCGCGCCCGGCTTGTGATATTTCAATAGGGCAAAGTGCTGTTGTTTTTTTGTGTGTGGTATTGGGGGAGGGGAGTGAACCCTGGGGCTATCACTTAGCTACATACCCAACCCTTTTTATTTTCAATTTTTAAATTTTGAGACAGGGTCTTGCTAAATTGACCAGACTAACCTTGAATTTGTGATAATCCTACCTTAACCTCCAGAGTAGCTGGAATTATAGGCATGAGCCACCATGCTCAGCTCAGACAAAACATTTGACATATCCAACATTCTTTAATAATACACTCAACAAACTGGGAAGAGAAGGGACCTTCCTTAACTTGGTAAAAGACATCCATAAAAAATCATATTTAACATAACAGTAAAAGACTGAAGGCTTTCCCAAATATCTGTTCCCACCACTTCTTTTTTTTTTTTTTTGGTACCAGGGATTGAACTCAGGGGCACTCGACCACTGAGCCACATCCCCATCCCTATTTTGTGTTTTATGTAGAGACAGGGTCTCACTGAGTTGTTAGCGCCTTGCCATTGCTGAGGCTGGCTTTGAACTCAGAATTCTCCTGTCTCAGCCTCCCTAAGTGTTGGGATTACAAGTGTGAGCCACCGCGCCTGGCTTGTTCCCACCACTTCTAATCAACCCTGTATAGGAGATCTAGCTAGGGCTGTTAGACAAGACAACAAACAAAGGTATTCAGGAAGAAGTAAAACTATTTGTAGTTGGCATGATATTGTACATTAAAAAAAGTCGTGAAAGAATCTACACACACAAGGTGGGCATGGTGGCACACTCCTGTAATCCAAGAGACTTGGGATGCTGAGGCAGTACATAGGAGGTTTGAGGCTAGCCTCTTGGCAAGACACTATCTTTTTTTTTTTTTTTTTTAATATATTTTTAGTTGCAGATGGACACAATGTCTTTATTTTATTGCTTTGTACGTGGTGCTGAGGATCGAACCCAGGGCCTCACGCATGAGAGGCAAGCGCTCTACCACTGAGCTACAATCCCGGCCCAAGACACTATCTTAAAAAAAAAAAAAAAGAAAGAAAGAAAGAAAAGAAGGCTGGGGATATAACTCAGTGGTAAAGCACCCCTGAGTTCTACTCAAGGATGGGGTGCTGGGGAGGGGATCTACACACACAGAGAAAAAGTATTAGCTAGTAAATGAGTTTGCCAAGGTTGAAGGGTACAAGACAGATACCCAAGACAGAATTGTATAGCAATCTCCTCTTCTTTGAGGTTTTGCTTTCTGTAGGATGTCAACTGTGGTCTGAAAATATTAAATGGAGGGGCTGGGGCTGTAGCTCAGTGGTAGAGCGCTTGCCTAGCATGTGTGAGGCACTGAGTTCAATCCTCAGCACCACATATAAATAATAAATGAATAAAATAAAGACCCATCAACAACTTAAAAAATATTTAAAAAAAATATTAAATGGAAACCAGAAATAAACAATTCATAAATTTTAAATCATATGCTGGCTGTTCTGAGTAGTGTGATGAAATCTTGGATTATTGCCTCAAGTAACCCTTATTTTACTTAATAATGGTCTTAAAGAGCAGAGTAGTGATGCTGGCTATTTGCGTATGCCAAAGAGAGCTATAAAGTTCTTTACATGAAAAAGTGAAAAGCTCTCAACAAACAAAAAGAAGAAAAATTGCAGGATAAGATAAACATTACAATAAAATATTCTGGGAGACCATACTCATATACTCATTAGAGTATATTTTTGTAACTGTTCTATTTTACTATTATTTTTATTAATCTCTTATTATGCCTAATTTAGAAATTAAATGTTATCATTGGTATGTACTACAGAAAGAATATTGTGTATACAGGGTTTAATACTATCTACAGTTCCAAGCATCCTCTGGGGGGCTTAGGATGCATCCCTTACAGATAAGGGGGAATCACTATATTTCTACACATTAGCAATGAATAATTCTAAAATGACATTTAAAATAATTCCATTTATTGTAGCAGCCAAAAGAACAAATACTTAGAAATAAATTTAACAAAAGAGGTATAAGTTTTATACGCTGAAAACCATAAAATCTTGTGGAATAAAACTTAAAGACCAAAATAAATAGGTTTCCAATGTTTATAAATCAGAAGACTTAATATTGCTGAGATGACAGTACTCCTCAAACTGATGTGCAGATTCAAGGCAATCCCTGTCAAACTCCCAGATGTATTTTTGCAGAAATTGGTAAACTTATCATAAAGTACATATGGAAATGCAAGAGACCAAGAATAGTCAGTCTTGGAAAATAAGAATAATATTAGATGACTTGTTTCTAGTAAGTTTCAAAACTTACTAGAGGGACAGTAATCAAGATAATGTGGAACTGTCATTAAGTACAGACGCAAAGATTAATGGAATATTGGGAGTCCAGAAACAATCTCATACAACTATGATAAATTGGTTTTTGACAAGGATATTAAAACAGTTCAACTGGGAGAGAATAAGTTTTTCAACAAATAGTGCTAGAACATGTCCACATGCAAAAGAAGTTTTTAAAAGTTACTAAAAATGGATCAGTCTAAAATGTGAGAGCTAAAACTGTAAAACTCTTAGAAGAAAAATGCAAATCAAAACCAAAATGAGAAACCTCTTCACACTCAGGATGACTATTACAGTTTTTTTTTTAAAGGAAAAAAATGTGTTAGAACGTAGAGAAATTAGAATCATTGTACATTGCTGGTAAAAATGAAAATGGTACAGTTGTTTGGAAAATAGACTGGCAGTTCTCCCAAAATGTTAAACATAAAAGTTACCATTTGATCTAGCAATTCTACTTCTAGATACAGTCCCAATGTGAAACATGTCCACATAAAACTTTGCATATTCCTATTCAAAACAGCATTTTTCCTAATTAGCCCCAAAGTAGAAACAAGTCCAGTGTCCACCAAAAGATAAATGGATAGACAAAATGTGGTATATTCATACAAGAGAATATTATTCAGCCATGAAAGGAATGAAATTACGATACATGTTACAACATGGATGAATAATGAAAACCTGCTAAATGAAAGAAGCCAGACATAAAAGGCCACGTATTTTATGATTTTGTTCATATGAAATGTCCAGAATAGGCAGATATACAGAGATAGAACATAGACTAGTGGTCGCCAGGGGTTTGAGAGGAAGGAGAAATAGAAAGTGGCTATTAATGTGTGTAGGGTTTATTATTAGGGTGATGAAAATATTCTAGGGTTAGATAGTGGTGACAGAAGCACATAACTTTGTGACTAACAACCAGTGACTTATACACTTTAAAATAGAAGTCTTTATGGTATGTAAGTTGTATCTCAATAGAGCTATTATTTAAAAAAAACTAATGAGACTTAATAATGCATATCCTATATGGAGTTTGATTCAAATAAGCCAACAGAAGGACATTACTTGAGACATCAACAGATTCTGAAAACAGGATGAGTATTAGATATTTTAAAGAAATTATTACTAATTTTATTAGGCGTGGTATTTAAGTATTTACAGGTGATAAGGTGTAAAGTTTAAAGTTTAAAATGTTCCATAAACAAAGCTGTGGAAACAGAGTAAGACTGTCAAATATTGATAATTACCGAGGCTAAGTTATGGAGATAAAGAATCCATCATGCTATTCTTTCTATTTTATACACTTTAAAGAGTCTCACAACTAAAAGCAAAAAGGAAGTTCTGCTTTCTCTTGCTTAGGTCATGGTTGAATTGCTAGCCTCCAGTAAGAAACTAGTACTCTTTTCTTGTTAACTCCAGACATAATCAAAAAAGCCATTTGACTGGCTTTAGCACTGAGTGAGCTTATTTGGTGACTTCTTTCCTAAACCATTCTTTTGTACATCTTACTCATTCTTGGCTAGGTATACATTTCTCTAATCTTTACTAGATGTTCTTTTATAATCCAACCTTGCACTAGAGTTTCCTATGAAACCACACTGATTTCTTCATTGGGCTGTTATATCATAATATAATCAATTTTAGTTTTGGAGAGTTTCCAAAACTTCTTCAGGTATATTTACCTGATGAATTCCATGCCACAAAACACCACCTAGAAATATTTCTGGAAACATTTAGATGTTAGGACAATAGTCAGACTTCTTTGTTTTGATGTAACGTAAGACATTCAGGTGCAAAATACGGTCTAAGAATTCCTTGCTTTACTCAATTTATTCCATAGAAGCAATTTAAACAGATATTAGAGCACTGTGACCTACAACATTTAGATTTCTGATGTGGATCAATTAGCTTGCTCTCTCATATTTCTTGAGGGATGTTGGAGAAAATTCCTCATTCCTGTGTCTCACCTACAAAATGTTGCAGGAGACAATTCCTCTTGGACCTCTTGTGCTCCTACATACCTTTACTGGTTTATGTCAAGGCTGAAAGGGCTGTTTATATATCTGATAATTACGAGAGATGAAATTTTTCTACTGTTTCCTACAAAAATCACTGGGACCACTGTAAGTTTTGAACAGAGATTCAGTGTGGTTAAAATTTACTTGGGATGATTTATCTGAGAGATTTATGCAAAATGAATTTTGGGAGAGAGGATCAAAATGGCCTGCCATAGAGAACTGAAGTAACTGGAAAGGGTTGAATTGAGGAAAATCTGTTAAGGAAATGGAGAAGTCAAGAACAGCCTAAGGTTTTTGCCCAGTGACACTAGAACAGTGTGCTATAAATACAAATAAAAAATTGAGTAATTGATTTGGAGAAAAGGGTCAAAGTAAGCTTGGTTTTGGATACAGTAAGGGATATTTATGTGGAAGAATTACAGAAGAAATAATTTTTGGTTTGGGAAATGTTCATACATTATAACATATGTGCTATTTGTCAAAATAATTCCACTAGAAAGTAATGCTGTTTATATGTTAAAGTTGAAAGTGTTTAATACCGCGAGAATGTGCGAATCATAGCAACATTCCAGACCAAACATTTCAGGTTCCTGGGATCTGTTTTTAAAAAAAATTTTTTTGTAGTTGCAGATGGACAGCATGCTTTTATTTATTTATTTTCATGTGGTGCTGAGTATTGAACCCAGTGCCTCAAACATGCCATGCAAGTGCTCTACCACTGAGCTATAATCCCAGCCCCTGGGATCTGTTTTTGACTATGAAATTTACACACACACACACACACACACACACACACGTACACATATATGATAAAATTTACCCTTCCAAACAAATATAAAAATAAGTCATAGAAAACTTAATGTGATCTTGAAATAATGTCCCTTTTAAACATGTTATTTAATGAATATCCTTAAAGATAAGTGTAAATACACACTAATGCTATTTTACTTGGAATCACAAGCATAAAGTTTTCACAATTATTGCCATGGAAAATAAAACCTAAATCTGACATTCCTTCTTATGGAAAACAATTAAAAAGGTGGTTAGAAAATTTAAAAAAGAAATAAAGAAAAAAAGCTGAAAGATGTTGGTGTGGCACGCACCTTCTGTATCATCGCGCATTTGCTCCACCAAATCTGTCAAATCCTCCCAAGAGTCTTTGCAAACGGCAAAAAGAAAGGAAAAGAAAGATAAAATGTCATGCAAGCCAAGAAAGAAAAGTGCTATTAAAATAAGATTTCCAAAAGGATAACTGAAAGGGAAGTTCTTAGTATTTTTTCTGTTTAGTGAAAAGATTAATAGTTGAAAAGGTCTGGGCATATAACCTACTAAACAGAGATATCAACTAGGATTACTAAATGTGTTTCAAAGATAAGATTAGTAATTTAAAAGTTTCTAACAAAAGAAACAAAAATGCATATCCCATAAAAAAGCAGTATTTTTTCTACTGAAAACCAAATCAGACATTTTGTATTCTAAGTATATACAACATTAACATCATTCAAGATTTATTTTGATTACTTTAGTGAAGCTGAAAATCATGTAGAATATTTTTTAGACCCAGGACAAATCTCAAGATGCAAATAAGTGACTTTTCTTAAATTAACAACAAATAAATGTAATACCCCACACTGTCCTTTCCTAAAACACCAAAGGAAAGGATGCTGCTTTGAAGATACACAAACTAAATCACTTAAAATTCAATAAAGTCAACTGTTTATTCAGCATACAGAGTTAGTATGATCTGAGGCAGCACCCATAATCAAACATATTAATATTTTTACAGGAAATAAGTGAATATTCAGATTGGACAAAGACTACAAACAGCCTCAAGTAAATTTAGTCATGAGCTATGGCAAATTTGTGAAAATAGGTTGTGATTTCCAGAGATTTTCAAAAAAATTTTGGATTCATAGATCTATATATGTAAGAAGTATTTTACACAGAAAAATACAATAAATGTTAGCCACTATAATTTTATAGTAAATTGATGCTGAATTATATTATATATGAACATATTTGCATATGATGTTTTCAGGTGAAATCCTTTGACAATATAATATGTTACAGATCTATATTATACAGGATCACAGATCCATAAGAATGTACTTACAACTATATACATCATTTATTCTACTGACTTGCTATGCTACCTTGCAAGCCAATAGAAGATCCCATTTTATTCTTTATTTTACTTATTAGAAGCTATACTTGTCACCTACTAAAGTAAAATCCTACTTACTAAAGCAAACTATAAAGATCCTCTAAGATGTGTGCAGAGAAAAAGATCTGGAAAGTGAATTTCTAGGTAGGTACCTAGAAATGTGTGGTGGGTCCCAGGGATCTCTCGGACTTTTCCTTTGGCATGTCCCATTTAGAGCATGTTTCTTTCTCTACCAGACCCATTTTCTGTTTTCTTAAAAGAAAAAAAAAATTTAAAATTTTAATTCTCAGAGTAATAACCAGCTGAGAACTTTTCTCTTCCAGAAAGGTAAAAGGGCTATGTTTTCCTTTTTTCTTTTTGGTATCAGGGATTGAACTGAGGGGCACTCAACCACTGAGCCACAACTCCAGCCCTATTTTGTATTTTATTTAGAGATAGGGTCTTACTGAGTTGCTTAGTGCCTTGCTTTTGCTGAGGCTGGCTTTGAATCCGAGATCCTCCTGCCTCAGCCTCTGAGCCACTGGGATTACAGGCATACGCCATGGTGCCACGTTGTCTTTTCCTTTTAATGTTGTTCTCTTTATTTTAGCATCTCAGGATTTTGTCATAATAAAGAATAGATATCGGGGGTTAGGGCATAGCTCAGTTGTAGAGTGTGTAACTGTGGATTAAACCCAGGAGTGCTTAACCACTTGGCTACATCCTTAGTCTTTTTTATTTTTATTTTTTTGTTGAAACAAGGTCTTTTTTATTTTTATTTTTTTGTCTCACTAAATTGCTTAGGGCCTTAATAAGTTGCTGAGGCTGGCTTTGAACTTGTGATCTTCCTGCCTCAGCCTCCTAAATTGCTGGGATTACAGGTGTGTGCCACTACACCTGGCTTGTAAAATAATTTTTTTTAAAAATGTGCCTTCTGGAATATGTCCAAATTATTTAAAACTAATAGCAGCATCTAATATAGTAGTCAAAGTGCATGGCAAGCTGGGCATGGTGGTGCACAACTATAATCCCAGTGATTTTGGAGACTGAGGCAGGACGATCTCAAGATCGAGGTGAGCCTGTGCACTTTGGTGAGATTCTATCTCAAAATAAAAAAAAATGTAGCTCAGGGGTAGAATGCTTGGTAGCAGTATAAGGCCCTGGGTTAAATCCCCAATAAAACACACACACACACACACACACACACACACACACACACACACAGTGTATCAACATTAATTTGTATCATAATACACATTCACAAATTACAGAGAAGAGCAATTTAAAGATCTAAAGCCCTGCTAGTTGTTACCATAGACAGGTCTGGATTAAAATTTTTCTAAAGATAATTAATAATTCAGAGTTGCACAAATCAGAATTGTGCCAGATGTATAAAAGAAATGTCAAAGCACATGGTTAAAGGGAATTTCCAGCCTCAGAATCCCTGCTCAAAACACTGGGCAAAGAAAGGAACATCTCTGTAGCAGTGTGTGTTGTGCCATGACTGGAATGAAACATTGCAACCACCACTCCAAACACCTGGATTAAAATGGTACACTTAACAGAATTTAGTAATCTTTTTTAAAAGTGTATATGAACAGACTTTTTTTAAGTCAAGAAATTCAGAGACAAGGCCAGAATTGTACAAATTGAATTAGGAAGCACAGTTTATTTAAGGCTTACTTATTTTCCTGGCTCTCATTCTGTTTCAGGTCTAAGAGGAATGAAACAGCAGACTAATTTTATAGCTCTGGAAATATTTTAATCAGGTCATACTGTAAGGTACATGGTAACTCAATAAATGACAGCAGTGTGGCCTAATAAAAGGGGCCCTGGCTTTGATATTTGAGACAGGGCTGGGATGCAGGCACTGCTCTGTGGACAGCAGATGAGTCCTTGGTCATCGGCTGATCCTGTGGTGTTGGCAAAACCCAAGGCTGGAAAATATTTCTTGCCAGCATGGCCATGTTCCCTACATAATTACTCCCCCCACCCTCTTTGGACAAGGGATCTGGCTTAGAGTCTCTCTTTCCAGAGAAGTACTTGAACAGGCTCAAAAAGTGTCTCTCCTTTGCTTATGTATCCAGGGTTGTGCAATCTCTCTTCTTGATATAGCCTTCCTCCAGCAGTAGCACCATTAACAACGAAGTTACAGTTAAAATTTACAAGGCCTGGGAATTAGTCTGTCTCCTCGAGGTTATAAGTCTTTGGTTTAGAGTGTTAATTTTTTACAAGGGTATCATAGATTCTCAAGGAAATGCCTTCCTGAAGCTCAAAATACTGATAGATCACAAAAACTCCTTTAAGGACTTTTGAAAAAATTAAACACTAATGAATTTAAAGAACTTAGCACATCACAGGTACTCAATGTCAACTTTAGGTTTATAAGAAACCATTGTGTACCATGTGCTCTTATTGGCTACAAACTGGATTCTTATAAGCATATTGGCCATAATAAAAGAAAATAGGGTGAAAGGGATTAAAAAAAACACAACTAAACTAAATATTAAACACAGGGAAAAACAAGTCAAATTAAGTAAGCCAAACAACAAGTGTAATAGTGCAGGTGCCATTGAACAAATACTATAATTAGCTTGGTAATATGATAGCCAAAATTAGCAAAGGAATTCTCATGCTAATTTTCATTAATGCTAAGAGGTCCTGTTCTAATAAATCAGTAATTTAGGTCAACTTTTATCTTTTCCTCATAGTATACTAAAACCAAAAATATCAGCCATGATTTACAAATGGTCTTAGAAAACATAAAACATTATCAACATCTGAGCCATTTAATATTGATTACATATTTATGGTGAGCACAAAAGATTTTATAGAAAGCAACAGAAGTTATAAAGATGTTAGATCTGAAGACACTGACCTTGAGGAGACCTAAGTAACTATGACACCAAGTTAAAAAGGAATTGATAATGAGAGACATAAGTGAAGATAAAATAGTTTAAATCCAGCAGGTGACACTGGAAGCCTAGGGAGGACAGGGCCTGATGGGGAGCAAGGGGATACAGAAAAGGGGCCCCATCAATAGACCTTTTTCCCTCTTGCCTGAATGGCTGCACTGGCAGAGACATCTCTGAGAGACTTCAGCTGGGAAGCTGCCCACAGGACTAGACACTGTACAAGTCTCAGGTGAAATGTAGTATATCCCATACATACCGTAAGTTCTATAGCTCCAGAAAGGGGGAAGAAAATCCCAGCAGCCTTTTGTTTCAGAAAGCAAACTCTAGAAATTTTTAAAAAGCGTGAAATTTCTTATGGCACAAGTAATAGTACAATGTATTTTCTGTTTAGGGCCCTGTTAGTAGTCTTTTTTAAAAAAATGTAGTTTTACACATGATGAATCTACTGTCTTTAAAAAAAAAATCACAGCTGTATCATTTGGAAAGTTTATATTTTAATACAGTATGGGAAAATGCAACCAACTGCAGCAGTGAAAGACAAAAAAAAAAAAAAAAAAAGAAATAGCCAGTTTGAGATTTCATGATACCATGCTATTAAAAATATTTAAAAATATTCCAAGTACCTTGGAAATATTTACAAAAAAATTAAGCATTTCTATTTGATCTAGAACTTCCAGTTCTATAAATTAAAATTGGTAAAATGTTCAAGTTGTATGTATAGCTATGTACCAAAACTATCTGTGGTAAGAAAATTTAGAAATAATCCAAATGTCTATAAGGCAATAATCAAAGAAATTATGGCACATTCAATCAATTGAAGACTTTAAGCAAAGTAGTAGAGATTTCTATTTACTGGTGTGGAAAAATACTGCAAGGGAAAAAAAGGCAGGTCACACAGCAAAGGTATGATAAGATCTTACATATATAAAACTGCTTTGAGTTTGCAAAATCAATGTTGTATGTATATATTTCATGGTAGTTGGAGGTGTTACAATTTTAGGTGAAATGCATTATTTTATATTTTATGTATTCTGTAACTTTAATACAAATATATAATTTCTATAACTAGCAAAATAAAGTTTTTATTAAAAAATATATACCAGTGCTAAAGACATTTTCTTTAAAAATATCCCATTATTTTTAATACACTAACACAGAAATTTTTATTTTGAGAATAATTATATAAAAAGTAAATAATTACTTAAAAGGCCATATGGGGACACACTTGTTTCACCGTTCCTCTACAAAAGTGTTTTTAAGCTCATCAGATCTTTCTATTTGTTCTCTAGAAAATTCAAATAACAAAAATTATAAAGGAACAGATTTTAATATTTACTCCCCTGTACTCAAAAGCACTTCACAGCAGTCACAGCAGATTGGTGATGCCTAGAGGAACCACATGAAAAAATATTTCCTATTAAACTCTCTACCTCCCAAGAGGGCCACAAGCAAAAAACCAAAATAATATAGAACTGTAACTGGAAAGCAGAGGACACTGATGGAGGCTTTCACAGTACTTGCTCTCTTTCTAGCCAGTACTTGGTAACCACGCTCAGGACTCGGACAACTTGGATTTCATTTGAGCTCCATCATTAATCTAATCTGGTACATTTGGAAAATTATTTATATTTCAATGATTAGTTTAGGACTAATGACTTCAGGGTCATTTGAAAAGATGACAACCCAAAGACAAGTTCATGTAAACTCAAGTTGGGCTGGGGCTGCAGCTCAGTGGTAGAGCACTTGCCTAGCATGTATGAAGCACTGGGTTCAATTCTCAGCACTGCATATAAAGAAATAAAATAAAGGTCCATTGACAAATATATATATAAATAAATAAAAGAAAGGCAGAAGTTAAGAATCACTCTTCTAAGAAAGTTCCAGAAAAAGCTTACCACTAGAAAGCAAAGACTATTAGACACTATGATTAAGGATACTACACTAAAGCAGATACCAGTGCCGGAGTACCAGTAAGGAAAAACTGAGAGTAGGCCCGAAATGGGAAAATCCAAACAGAGCTTAGGCACAGCACCTTGGTCTCAAAGGCATCATGTACCTTCTTTGTAGTTTAGGTAAGGACTGGGGTACAAGAACAAATCTACTGTTATTTTTCACCCAGATTTTACAAAGTTCCAGAGGCTGGGTGGGTAAAACTTACCTTGAAAGGGTGACTAGCCAGGCTGTTCTAAAAGCGAGCAAAAAGAAAAGATGAACTTTGTCCAAAGAACTTTGCCCTCTAGGCTTCTGAGACTGTATTAAAAGTTGCAAAATTCTTGCTTTGAAAAGTTCCCAGACTGTCTTGTGCATACATAATCACAATTTGGGGAACCGACAATGTCAATCTGAGGGTAACTGTGCAAGTGGCAGTGAATGTTCCTAAACTAATCTTAACCAAAGACTGGTTACAATAGTGGGGAAGTGCTACAGACAAAACAAGGAGTAGTATATCATGACAAAGAATCCTGACAGCCTGGCATTGGTGGCGCAACTTGGAGGCTGAGAAAGAATTCCAAGTTTGAGCTTAGTTTCAGCATCTTAGCAAAAGTCTGTCTCAAAATAAAAAATAAAAAGGGCTGATGATCTAGCTCAGTGGTAATGCATCCCTGAGTTAAATCCCTAGAATCCTACCCCTGAGAGAAAGGGGGGGGAGACACGACAGAGAATTCTAACAATCCAGGTTTTATTTTCTGAATACTTATGAAAGGAATAAATCAAATTCTGTATTAGATACTTTGTCTAGATATGGTGGATCACCCTATGCATTGCATGCCACATTTTGATGGTTGTGAAAACAAAGCATGCCAACAAGTAAACAGGCCTGTGACCTAGAAAAACTCAAAATATTTAATGGATATATGAAAAATACATTGGAAATCAAATCCAGAGCAGTAGCTCTGCTTTCAGGAGATTGTTTCTACTCATGGATGTGTGAAACTTTTGTCAAAGAAAGGTACTGGTATATGATATAAGCAAGACAGATGAATGAATACATAATTTTAATTTTCACATTTTTTTGTTTTGGAAAAAAACACTTTTTTCCCCCCTGATTAGAATAATACACCCTTTTGTAGACTATTTAAAGACATTAAGAAGTATGAAGAATATCATAAAAAACACCTTTAATTCCACTAACCTGAGATAATCACTTTACATTTTTGGTACATTTTCTTTGACTTGTATTTAAGTGTATTTGCATTTAAAACAGGTGTGACCACAGTATGTGGCTTGGGAGATAGTTTTGCAAATTCTTATATTCTAAACCTTACTATATGCCATTAAATATTCTTCCACCATTTTTAGTTGTTGTTATATGTTTTACAAATTAGCAAGTAATTTTTCTCCTAAGTTATTGAAATGGCTTTCAAGGTTTTGCTGCTGTAATCAGAATGTTCTGATAAACATACATATGTAAGCTTTTTGCCTGTATTTCTGATACTTCCTTAGAATAAATGTCTGTTATGTTGACTGGGAACTAATTTCCTAAGGCTCTTGATTCATACTGATAAAGTGATTTTCAATAAGGTTTTTTCAACATACACTCTCTACTAGCAGAGCCTCACGCCTTCCTCCCATATATCTACCAGCACTGAGTATCATTAGTAGATATATTAAAAAGCAACAAATAGCACATTATTAATTCTACTAAAATTCTATTTTCCAAATATGATAGTGAGTTCAGAATGTAAGATAAACAATCAAAAAGTAAAAAAACCCCAAACAAAACAGAAACCATAAATCAAATTGTACATAAAAAGGGAAGGTATTCCAATAATCTCTTCTTTTAAAATGAATTATTCTCTAGGGTTACAGGGAGTAACTGGAGTTCACCTGAAATTTGTTGGGTATCTACCACAAATAGTATACAGAAGCCTTCTGCAGGATGAAAAAAAAAGTTTTGCCTCAACCAATTTCCTATATTATTTCAAAAATGAAGAATCACATTCATTAAATCTAAATAACTAGAGAATAATTCCAAGCATATTCAAACAAGTGACAGAGATATTATACAGTGACTCAGGAAATGAAGGGGTCAGCTTTGTCAGAAATGGATTTGTGGATAAAAGGATTAGGAGTCCTTTCCCTTTCCCAAGTTAACACTGGCATTAAGAATCTCAAGGGGGAATAGTATAACAAGAATGATCAGGGTTTTGGTGAAGTACAGAACCAACAGGCTGGTTGGAATAGGAAAGTATGTTGAAAAGGAATTTGAAAACACATGGGATAAATAAAATCACCCATAGAAAATCATGGGAATACTTGTCTAAAGAGTAAAGATTCAATGTAGCTACCATTTCAAACAATCCATAATGATGAACACTACTGCTACCATGAATAGCTTTTCAGATCACTTTTGTACCTTTATGTGAGAAACATTTTAAATTTAGCATACAGATGTAGTGCTGCCTGCCATTCTGGTCAGTTTCAGAAGTGTACCATTTTTGCTGTTTGGCAGTGTCTGTGGAACGATGTAAATATTTTTGTGCACTTTATAAAAATGAATGAAAAGAGAAAAAGGAAAATGAATGGATAGAAAGCTGGTGTCTTCAATTTAACTGATAGCAATCATTAAGAATGTCCCAAATGGTATTCTTTGGGCTCATCTGGATGCTCTCAGGACTTCAGCTGGACAATGCTACATTCTGTTATGTAAAAAACTACTGGAAATGAGTCACCAGAGACCGAGAAGACTCCCCTTATTAAATGCAGGTCTACTGAATTCTGGGACATGAATGCTACGGATGGATTGAGCCACTGGCTGCCCAAGTTTGAATCCTGGCTCTACCACTTACTACATCCTGCAAGGTCAATTTTCTCATTTGTAAAGTGAAATAATAACAGTATCTAGGCTTAAGGGCTGCTATAAGGATTAAATAATGTATAATGAGATAATACATTTGTAACACATCAAATAGTTCCTACACAAAGTAACTGCTTGACAAGTGACAGTATCTCCTCCTGCTAAACTACTGTCACCACCACTCTTCTAGGAATAGTCTATGTTCAATACAGAAGGCTCCTCAAATACGTCTCTTGTATAAGAATAAAAAGTTCTTATACAGCATGAGACTCATCTGGTAATTTTATGAAACTGGCATGGGCAGAGACATAGCTTTGGAGAAAGCTAAAAAGCAGGTGTAGGAATCTGAATATGGCATGATTAGATCTTGGCACTTATGGAAATGAAAATAAAAGACAAAAGAGGATGTTGTAGATTGGAGCATAAATACACCTCTTTCAGGCCCTAAACATGAACAGCATTGTTTCTTGTTTACTCATAAAAGAAAACTATAGGGGCTGGGGTTATGGCTCAGCGGTTGAGCGCTTGCCTCGCATACGTGAGGCACTGGGTTCGATCCTCAGCACCACATAAAATAAATAAAGATATTGTGTTCATCTACAACTAAACAAAATATTTTAAAAAAAGAAAAGAAAAGAAAACTATAAAAACAGATACCTTGGGCTGTGGCTGTGGCTCAGTGGTAGAGCGCTTGCCTAGCATGCGTGAGGCACTGGGTTCGATCCTCAGCACCACGTATAAATAATAAATGAATAAAATAAAGATCCATCAATAACTAAAAAAAATTAAAAAAAAATAAATAAAAACAGATACCTTAAACATGGTTTATGAAATTTTATACATACACACCTGTATGTTTTTACAGGTTGTATTAAGTATAGAAAGGTCTCTTAAAATTCAATTAAGTGGGGCCAGGGTTTTGGCTTAGTGGTAGAGCACTTGCCTAGCATGTGTGAGGCACTGGGTTTGATCTCTGGAACCACATAAAAATAAACAAATAAAAAAGGTATTGTGTCTATCTACAACTAAAAAAAAATAAATTCAATTAAGTGGTACTTCTTACACTATTAACATACTTATGAAAAACAAATTACTTATGAAAAATACTTTAAAAATATTTTAAAAAAATAAACAAATAAAAAAGGTATTGTGTCTATCTACAACTAAAAAAAAATAAATTCAATTAAGTGGTACTTCTTACACTATTAACATATTTACTTATGAAATATTTACTATAGCCTTGAATTTTCATCAACTTAAGTGGTTTCATTTAAGAACTGAGCATTACACATCCATAATTTTCTTGACAAAATGAAACACATGCTTATCATCAAAAAAATATGGAAATTATCACACATAAATAAGTGAAAATAGGAAGTCTAATAAAAATCTGTATGTGTATATCAGTCAATATTGAGTTGTGTTATTTTTCTATTAATTGGGGGGGGAACTATTCTTATTGTCTTATTTAAAAGAGCTTAAATTGATTTATTTAAAGTATCTTTCACCTCTTTACCTTGATCTTGAACTCATGGAGAGAAATGGCTATTGACTTCTTAGCCTTCTATCCCTTTGCATCAAGGGATATCCAATAAATATTTCTGACCAAGTAACAGACCAAAACAAAATCTTTGCATGTAATGCACTAACGGTATTAGATTCACATTTCATATAAGCTTCTCTTTACACATAATAGTACAAATGCCAGATGTCTAAAAGGACACCAGAACAAATACAACTACCAAGGGGAAGTGAGTTATGCAATAATAGCACTGTGAATTCTCCAATTCTTCTTCACAATAACTCTAAAGTCAAAGACTGGAGCAAAGTTTCTTTTCTTAACATGTCCACCCAATATATAGTGTCTTCATAGTCTGTTTCGTATTATCTGTATTTGAGAAAAACAGTTTCTAAGTAAAAGAGTAATTTAAAAGCTTATAGCTGCCTTTGTAACCAAAAGTCTTATTTTACTATATTAAATTAACCATTTGAGCATCACCTCTCTTGTTAGATTCTCTATCCCTAAAAACAGTAATAGAGATGCATATATTTCTTGATAACTGAGTTTTATTTTTAACCAATTATTTCCTATTCATAGAGGTCCAAGAATAGGCAATACTAAAATTTGAGTTCAAGCCACTAATGTTCACCTTTAGTATGGTAAACAAACAGTCTGGACTACTCTTTAAGATTAGATATAAAAGTAGAAATGTAAATTAAATGGTAATATGGTAAATGTGGTTTAAACTGTGTGGCTTTAACTATTGCTTCAGAACTACTAATGGGAACTGCTGCTGCTTAAGGGTGCTTTACATCAGTGATCTCACTGAATCCTAACATATTGAGTGGTTACTACCACCAATTAAGAAAGGAGGAAAGTTCAGGTTAGGAGTGATTTAGTAACCTGAGCAAGATCACATGACTATTGAGTAGTGGGGTAAAGAACTGAATCCAAATCTAAGACACAAAAATCTACATTTTAAACCTATATCATCTCTAAATTAATAACTACCATAATTGCTTAAAACACCAAATCACCCCCCTAATTGAGAACATTAAAGTTTTTTATAACCTAATTAATATCCACCTAATTATTTTTTTCTTTTGAGATGCTGAAGATCAAACCCAACGACTCATGCATTCTAAGCTAGCACTCTACCACTGGGTCAGGCATGGTGGTGCATGCCTATATTCCCAGTGACTCAGGAGGCCTGAGGCAGGAGGATTGTAGGTGTGAGGTCTTGACAATTTAGTGAGATCCTGTCACAAAATTTAAAACAAGGGCTGGGGATGTAGTTCAGCAGTAGAGTGCCCTTGGGTTCAGGCCCCAGAGACAACAACAACCACAACAACAAAAACAAAAATACTTTTACTGACCATATCCTAATATCCAGCCAATTCTGATTAGACTTATTAAGTATTAGCAGATTTCTTCATGATCATTTTAAATTCTGTGCCAAAATTCTGTTTGGAAATTTTCAATTCTCTACAAAGAATATACTTTCACTGTCACAAAAATAGTCTTACTATAAAAATTCAATTTATCTGGGTGTGGTAGCCCACACCTGTAATCCCTATGATTTGGGAGGTTGAGGCAGGAGGATCCTGAGTCGGAGGTCAGCCTGGGCAACTTAATGAGACCCTGTCTCAAAACAACAATAAGAAAGGGCTGAAGGTACAGCTCACTGGTAGGGTAGCCTGGGTTAAATCCCCAGTACTAAATAAAATTAGGCCCACTTTAATAAGCACACAAGGATAAAGAATTATTTTAAATCAAGGTCTAAATAACTTGCCAGATACTTAAACCATACAGATATCCCAAATATGATAAAAGAGGATAGGAATGTGAAAGAAAAAGGGAAATGAGCTAAAAGCTGGACATTAGTTTAAGAACTATAAGGAACTTGACTTATACCCTAAGTTGTATTAAAAATGTCTAGAACACTTTACAAGCCTAGTAGGAGGCTGAGGCAGGAAGATAGCAAATTCAAGGTTAGCCAACCTGAGCAATTTAATGAGACCCTCAGCAACTCAGCAAGACCTTGTTTCAAAAGGGTTGGGGATACAGCTCAGTAGCAAAGCTCCTCTGGTTCAATCCCTAGTACCCTTGGGGAGGGGGGAGGTAGGGAGAGGGAAACGAATGAGAACACTTAACAGAGGAAAGGCAATATTATTTTCTAAGTTGAAATATAACACTACTGGTGTCTTTTAAGCTAATTTCAATTTACATACATAAAAGACAAAACACAAAAGGCTCAGGACTTCATTCTTTAAAGATTCTCTTTAAGATATCAAAAGATTTGTTGTGAGTTCAAAGGCAGCCTCAGCAACAGTGAGGCGCTAAGCAACTCAGTGAGACCCTGTCTCTACATAAAACACAAAATAGGGCTGGGGATGTGGCTCAGTGGTGGAGTACCTCTGAGTTCAATCTCTAGTACCAAAAAGCAAACAAACAAAAGATTTTTTTCAATACACAAATTCCTAATTATGTAACTTTGTTATAGGCTAACCTTTTAAAAACCGAGTCACAACTGCAGCTGAGTTTGCTGTGAAATATTTGATAAAACGAAAGTAATATGTGCTTCATGTGTGTGCACATGTGTACACATATAATTTATGAGAAATTGATGAAAAGTCTTTTTATTGTTTTCCTGATCCTGGAATTATATATACTTATTTTAAGAATGCTACTCTAAAAATCCAGATGTAAATGAGCAAAAACCATTATAACATAAAGCATACCACCTGATCTCAGAAATGGTACAATATCTGAAATAATTTATAATGATGCTTAAAGGCCAAACTGAGTTGTTTTGCTTCTATTCTTGAGAAAAACAAAGGGAATTTATTTTCTTTCTTTCTTTTTTTTGGTACCAGGGATTGAACTCAGAGGTATTTGACCACTGAGCCACATCCCCAGCCCTATTTTGTGTTTTATTTAGAGATGGGGTCTCACTGAGTTGCTTAGCCCCTTGCTGTTGCTGAGGCTGGCTCTGAACTCGGGATTCTCCTGTCTCAGCCTCCCAAAGTGCTGGGATTACAGGCGTGCACCACTGCACCTGGCTGAGAATTTATTTTTTAAACATTCCAAAGTGCTTTAGAAGTTCCCTTTTTTGGGGAACTTTAGAAGTTTCCCTTTTTTGGAAATTCCATTATGCTTTCAGAAACTAAAAACACTCAAAGAATGTCTCTGGCAGAGACAATAATTTCAATGATGTACATTTTTTCTAAATCAGAAAAAAGCAAAATGAATTCTATATAAATAAGTCTGCTCCTCTAGTGTTGACATGACAAAAGGAAAGTGAACTATATCTCAAATTGCTCAGTTTGTACACTTAAGTTTCACTCTTTTCCCTTTTCTGTCCCACACCCAGAGTACTCTTTAAGGAAATTGTATTAAGCCAGGGTAGGTTAACCTGAAAAAGTGTAAACCTGCTTTATACTTCTGTGGGAGTGAATATAAGGCTAAACTGATAGAGAAATGGTGCTTTTTTGTTGTTTTGTTTTGTTTTAGTCATAACATATTAGCATCAGGGACTCATACCTTCTGTTCCTTCTGTGTTCCCTATTGGTTAAGGGAACCCAGGACCTGGAGCCAAACACTTGGCAGTCACCCCAGGCACGGCCTCACCTTCATCCTTTAAGCCCTTCAGCCACTCAGACATTAAGCACATCCTACTTTTCCAGTGACTGTTCCTTCCCTTTTGTGATCACTCTCAAGGCTTTAGTTTGGGATTATCATCTGTGACCTGGACCATCTTAATCATCATGGTAACGGGTCCCTGGAGAGCTTATGTCTGTCTGATCCATAAGTAGTCATTCCCTATTAAAAACCTTATTTCAGGATCAGACATAAAGAACCAGTAGCTTTTCACTAGCACCAAGTCCAGGCTTCTCAGTCTATGCTTAACTTACCTTTCTAGCCTTATACTCTGCTGTGCCAAACACAAGCATGCTGTGTTCCTAGCCACTGGCTATTCCCCAGCTTGGCTAACTCACTAGATACTACTTGAAATGCCCTGTCCTATGTGTATTGAGTGATCACCAAGTTATCTTTTAAGATCTGCATCAATCACTTATTCCATGAAGTTTCTCCTGACCCCTACCCTCTCCTTTCCTGTGGACTCAATCCTGGGCTCTTGTCTTTAGGAGAAATCTACTTGCAATCAAAGTTGTTGTAGATTTGCCCCTGGTTTTAAAAAAGAGAATATGTAAAAACAAGAGAGAGTGACTACCTCACTGCCTGCAAATAAACTTTGAGATAAGGAGGTGAATGCTTTTATTCCCATCTAACAGGATTAGGCAGAAATACTTGGTCCAGGCCTATGCATGCTGTGTACTGCACAGTAAAGTGCAGAATTGTTTTAGAAAACAAAATTCGTGGGGACCCACAGTTTATATCATTATCTTAAGAGGGAATCCTTTTGTCCATTTTCTTTTCTAGGGATTTGTGTGTTCAATTTTTCTCTGTGAAACAGACAGAAGGTAGTCTGGACACTTCCAAGTGTCCAGGCACCAGGGGCTCCATTTTGTCAATAAGGTGAGATTCATATAACCATCGTCTCCCACTCAAATGCTTAGAGCTAAACTAAATCTAATACTTTTCACTGTTATCAACAGTGGTATTAACATTGGTATTAAAGCAGACATTTCTTGGGTCCAAATAACTAAGTTTAGACACCCAGAGTTACCAGTGGAAGAAGGAAATATAACCCCCTATAAAGTGCCACCTGGATTCCTAGATCAATATACTCATATATACTTTCATGGTCTGTTGTTTTCTTTCATTATTTTCATTTGTAATCATTTGAAATAACTGCTTCTTTTGACTAAATGAAGGCAAACCCCTCAAATTCATGTCGGTATTTCTCTATTTTCTTCTAGTCTTCCATAGTTGATTAAAAGTTTTGGAAACTTACTTGTCTGACTTCCTTAATCAAAGGATGCGCCCCTTATAGCTTAGTTTGCAGCTCTTATACATTTCTATAGTGCTGTGTTCATATCTGTGGCAACAGATTTCTCAATGAAGAATTCAAACAGTACCACACAAATGCTTATGAGCCAAACAGCTCACTTTTGCTCATCCATTGGACTCTTACTCAAAAAACAATTGCATATTCAAAGTACTAAAATTATTAAAATTATTTTGTGATGTTGACAAATTGAATTTTATAATTAAGAGAACATTTGATGCTGTATCACTTTCATGAAATGGATGGGGAGTGGAGAAGTAGAAATGATCCAAATAAGTTATATGCATATATAAATATGATGCAATGAAACACATTATTCTGTTTCATTAATATGCACTAATAAAAATAAATTTATTTTTTAAAAAATAGATTTTTTTTTCAGACAAAATATGTAAACTGAGGTATCTGCTAAAAGACTTCTTGATAGCCTTTTAAAACTATTTTTTTTACCCAAAGATTTTTTAAAGCTTTGAGGCTGTTTTAAACAGTAGTGTCATTGTATGGAATTTCAGCTGATGCCTTCTAACTTTTGGGCACTTTCTGAAATCCTTGGGCACATTCTGAAGCACAGCTGAAGGAAGCTGTTTAACTGACAAACCAATTGTTTAAGAGATGCAAAAGGTCTTCAAGACTACTTAAGCAACAATAAGATAAATGACTGCTTTGTGTTCTGTGATGTAACTCTGTCTAAAACTTTCTTAAGGCTAAGTCTGACTGGGAAGATAAAATCCTTATGAAACACACTGGATGAAATCTGAGTCATGATAAGATTGCAGCAAGGTCAAGGGTAGGGAATCAGTTTTCCTAACTCTCTTTGCTATATGCAATTCACTTTATGGCCCTTTCTGTCCTGCAATATACTTAAATACCAGGCAGATGTTTATGAAGTTTTTGTTTACATGAAAGCATTTTTTATCTTCATTATTTTAAAGTAGAAAGTAAGTAATCACAATCTGAGAAGCCAGCGTATTAAAAACAAAACCATTTCTAGCTTGGCATTAAGAGAATTAAGGGGTAGAAGCTAAAAACACCTAAAAATTTAAGGGAGGTTCTAGGAGAAAGTAAGCCAAAAGACCACAAAGATTTCAAGGATGCTGAATGTGGAAATTTCAAATAAATCATAATAGTTAACACAAATAACTTATAAAAAGCAATGACCCATAAAGTCCCCGGGTAGAGATTACTATATTAAGCATGTTTAACTTGCTTTTTAAAGGTCCTTGTCACTTAAAAAAAAAGTGAATATAAAACTGCTTTCTCATCTAACTTAACACTTATTATTAAAGAAAAAAACATTTTATCAAATATTTTCTAGATGTCATAAGCTCTTTAACATTATATCCTGATGACAGGATACCCCTCTAGTGTTTCTACCATACACACAGGATTCTATGTACAATCCTATAATTATAGTCATATTGTCTTAATTTACTTTTAAAAATCACTGCAATTTCTGTAATATTTTAATGTAAGAACAAAGTTAATAGCTTTTTCATTATTGATAAGGATCAGACATGAAAAGTGACCTCAAATTTCTCCTTAGAGGCTTAAAGACAAAGAACTCTGAATGCACCAGCATCTTTGAAAAGGAGACCTCAGGGGGTAGGAAAAAATATTTTTCACAGTGAGAGAAGGGAAGCTGGGCAGTAAGTAAGGATGAAAGGTTTCCAGGATTGTTAAAAATTTAGCATGCAGGTTCTTCCCACCTCTCCTTGATCCTCCCAGCTCCTATAACAATGAGAATGCTGTAGAGACACTAGTGGATGGGGATCAGACCATACCTTCGTGGGTAGGCTCTGGGTCAGGTGTAAGTGAGATGTCATCCAGCTCTCGCAGGCAGAGCCATTCTCCATCCATAGACACTCGGAATTTGCAAAGGTAGATGGTCTCCATGGCAGCCTGTGTGATCTTGTCAGTGGTGGGGGTTGGCATATCGGTCGGAGGAGTCAGAGCAGACATGATGACTCAGCTGGGACCACAACACACACACACACACACACACAAACACACTCTCTCCTACTCTCTCTCACACACTGGAAATATAAGATCTCCTCACCAAAAATTCCCAAATCTGAAGCTCTGAAACAAAGCTTTCAGGAAAAGGGGTGGGGGAGGTAAAAAACAACAAAAAAAAACCCCAAAAATAAAAAAACAAGGAAACCAACTGCTCACAATAAACAATTCTACCCTATCTTTTCTTATTGACAGTTCCTACCACATAGCAAATAAAATGATGCTTGTCTTCTCCAGTGTCCTCTCTTTTTATCTTCTCTACCCTCTTCTCCAGCTGAGCTATAGGCTTCAAATCTTGTACAGCCAATACTGCCTTAGCTGGTTAAAAAAAAAAACACAAAACTGGTCTTAGCACGAATAAGTGAAGAAATCCTTCTTTGTGCAAGGAAAATAAAAAATATACAAACAAAAAAATGAATGAAAATAAGCCTATATTTTCAATTTAGCTTTTAAAAAAAATCCCGAACGGCGGAAATCACTTCCAGGATCTGCTCAGATGAGCCAGGATGCTGAGTTCTAACAGGATTGGTTGTGCGCAGTAAAGCAGGGTGTTGACCAAAATGGCTGACTAATGAACTGAACTGAAAATTCAGGCTCATGTGACCAGCTGCTCTGAACGAAGGGGGAGCGATTCCCAGGATGCTTTATAGATGCTGCTGATGCAGGGAGAGCAATTAGGCTGCTTTCTCTCATCCTGTACAACCCACTTTCAGACTGTGCTAGTCAAACTGTGATCAGACATAATGCAATGCACATATCCTCATCAATTCCCCTCACTTTGGGATAGAAGGGCTGAATAACAAGAGGACAATTAATACTGAATAATACTTCATTGCAAAGATGGTAAAAGAGGCAATTGGATTGATTTATCAAGCATATAATTCATCTCTTTAATCCTTACATACATATCTGTTAAAATACTACAAGAAAAGTAGTATTTTAAGAAAAGTGAAGGCAGATTTTTTAACTTAAATACCTTATTTTCAGGCATTTATAATTTCCCTCTCCAAAGTACAAAGACATTTTAGACTGGGCAGAAGTGAAGGTTAAAAAAAAAATCCTTCCTGATTAATGGCAAACTCCTCCCTTTTTAATATTGCTATATTTACCATATTCTTGCAATATGTAGGAAAAATAAAACCATGTTATATTTTTCAAACCTTCCCATTCAGGAATGTACTGAAGACACATTATCATATTCTCTTAAATCAGCCACTACACACACACACACACACACACACACACACACACACACGTACATCATCCAGTGAGGTGTTTATGCCTTGATAGGTGATAGCTTTCTGAACTATGTAAGTGTTAAGGAGAGGAATGCTAAGGACTTTGAAAATGTTTTAGACAACTGAAATTTTTTTTTTTTTTTTTTAAAGATTCTACTTTTAAAGAGAAATATACAATTTCAAGAAACAGAAACCAAGACTATTCTGTTCTAAGGATTCTTTTATTTTGGTGATACTAGAGATTGAGCCCAGTGGTTCTTTACCATGTAGTTACATCTATAGCCCTTTTTAAATATTTTAAAATTTTGAAACAGGGTCTCACTAAGTTGCCAAGGCTGGTCTTGAGCTTGTGACCCACCTGCCTCAGCCTCTCAAGTTGCTAGGATTATAGGTGTGCAACACTGCCTGGCTATGTTCTAGGGATTTAAAAAAAAAATTTTTTTTTGGTACCAAGATTGAAGTCAGGGGTGCTTAACAATTGCACCACATCCCCAGCCCTTTTTATTTTTTATTTTGAAACAGTCTCACCAAGTCCTTAGGGCCTCACTAAGTTGCTGAGTTTGGTCTCAAACTTGTGATCCTCCTGCCTCAGCTTCCTGAGTCACTGGGATTACAGGTGTGTGCCACACTCCTGGCTCTAAGGATTCCTATTGTTATAGGGATGGGGTCTTCTGGGAAATTGAGGCAGCCCAAAGACCTGCCCCACCTTCAAACCTAGATTCTTGCAATCAAGTAAGAAAGATTTCAGAAATGTGGCTCATAGTAACAGGCAATCAGTTTATTACAAGAGATGGGAAAGGGGGAAGGGGAACACTCAAGGGAGAGAATGGGTCCTCTTGGAGAGGAGAGGGACAGTGTGTCTCTCATATACATGTTTTATTGGAAATCACAGAGAAGTTTCTCGAGAGTCTGCCCAGTTCCACCCCTTGACTTTTTTCTTTTTGACCTATTGTCATGACAACTCTAGGTCCAATTCTTACAGATTTTATGGTTAGGAGGAATAGTCCTTATCTTCCCGAGTTCCAGGAGCTGGTCTGTGAAAATGTTACAAGTCTCCCTCTTCAGGATAATTTGGGTTCCTCTTATTGACATTATTTCAGGCCTGCAGCTCTCCTGCAGATAATAGGTAATTTGCTAAGGAATGTGACATATCCTGTCCACTTAAGCCAGGCAGGGCAGCATTTAAATTGCTTCTTAGAAAAGAAAGCATGTGGGGGGCTGGGATTGTGGCTCAGTGGCAGAGCGCTTGCCTTGCATGCGTGAGGCGCTGGGTTCAATCCTCAGCACCACATAAAAATAAATAAATAAAGATATTAGAAAAGAAAAGAAAAGAAAGCATGTGGGGGTCAGCATAGTAGGCCCATTTTATAGAATTATTCCCTTAACCTTGTGTTCTCATCACCTGCCTCTGTCTGTCTCCTATAATTATCAGAAGGACATCTTGATTTACCTAATTTCTGAATTTCATAAATGTTTGACTTAAATTGCAATTGAGCTTAAAGAAAAAATGCTAATAACCAAATTCTGTGGTTAACTAAGCATTTTCGTATTGTTAGAAGTGTAAATAGGTACAAGATAAGAATGCATGTGCTGGGGCTGGGATTGTGGCTCAGTGGTAGAGCGCTTGCCTCGCATGTGGGAGGCACTGGGTTCAAGCCTCAGCACCACATATAAATAAATGAATAAATAAAGGTCAATTAACAACTAAAAAAAATTAATGAATGTATATGCTAATTTCCAATGCAGTTACATCCTATGAAGCCTATTCTCAGTTGAAAATATTTTAAGTTGAAAATGTAATTAATACATCTAAACTATTGAACATCATAGCTTTGCAGCACAGTATATACAGTCTCTGGCTTACAATGGTTTGATGTACAATTTCATGATCATGCAAAAATGATATGCATTTGGTTGAAATGTACTTCAAATTTTGAATTTTGATCTTTCCCTGGGCTAACTATATGCTGGTACAATACTTTCTTGAGATGCTGAGTAGTGGCAATGAGCCACCTCCCAGTCATCCAAATGACCACAAGGGGATACAGGTAATATTCTACAGTGTACTGTTGCTAAGCTATGATATTTTGTAGGTTACATGTATTAAATGCATTTTCTGGGGGGTCTGAGGCTTGAATCCAGGGCCTCGTGTGCTAAGCACCCCACGAAGTTACATGCATTTTGGACTTAAGATACTTCCAAGTTATGATGGGTTTATCTGGATGAAACCTCATTGTAAGTCAAGGAGCATCTGTGTACTGTGGTGTATCAGTTGTTTACCCTTGTTACTGCATGGCTGACTAGGAGCTGGAGCTCACTGCCACTGCCCAGAGTCTCCAGAGAGTATCAAACTATACATATTTCTAGATTGGGAAAAGACTGAAATTTAAAATTCAAGGTACAATTTCTGCTGGATATATATCACTTTCATACCACTATAAACTTGACAAATTATAAGTCATGTACTATCTGCATCTATATGCTTATTTATAATCAGGAATGAAAATAGCAGGTTATTAAGGAAAATAAAATATTTATTTATTTATTCCTATCTCATTTTCTCCCAATACTATCCTATATGTGGACCCAAAGCCATTCATTCATGTTAGTAAATATTCACTGACAGGTGTTCTGCATATCCAAATGAATGGGTCTTCATTTAACACATTCACATTTAAATACAGTTCAATTCCTTTCTAGCTAAACATATTTCCTTGTTATTCACTAAAGCATAAAGTAGACAGTTCACTGTTTCACTTTATACTATATGATACTTCAAAACATAGTAAATGGTCATTAAAACCTTTAAATTACACTGAATATAGTTCATGGAACCACAACTTCAAACAGCCTTGATTATCTGTACTTGTAACATCAAGACTCTAGGTAACTGATATATTCTTAAAATAGAAAACAATGAATGCATGAATAAACCTGAATGCTTGGGATCCAGTACAGCAGACCCCACTACCTCCAGGGAATATGCTCCAAGATTCCCAGTGGATGCTCGAAGCTAAGAATAGTTCTGAATGAACCCTGCTTACATACAAAGCAAAGATACAGTTTAATTTATAAATTAGTAAGAGTAAGAGATTAACAATAACTACTAATAAAAACAATCATTATAACAATGTACTGTAACAAAAGTTATGTGAATGTGGTCTGTCTCTCAAAAGATCTTTTGCATTTTAATCCCATTTCTTTTTGTGATGATGTGAGATGATACAATGTCCAGAAGAGGTGAATGATAGAAGCACTGATAGTGTTATAACACTATATAAAGATTACTTGAACATAAGCACTGTAATATCAGGACAGCTGATCTCATTATGGGAGGGTAGCACCATCAGCATGGATGCACTGGACAAAGGGGTAATTCATGTTCTGCGTAGGATAGAGTAAGAAGGCACAAGATTTCATCGCACTACTTAGAAGAGCATGCAATTTAAAACTTATGAATTATTCATTTCTGGAATTTTCCACTTAATATTTTGGCCCCCTGTTGACCTCAGGTAAATGCAACCACAGAAAGCAAAATCAAGGATATGAGAGGACTATTGTACCTGCATTCAGGAGATGTGGATTGATTACAACATACTAGCACAACAGGGATATCCAGATTATTAAGCACCTGGCTTACATCACTTCTAAAGATCCTTTCCAATCCCTTTCTCTCTAGGTAAAAGACACAGGGAGGGAAGCACAAAGCAACTAAAACTTTTGGCAAGGAGACAAAAAGCTGATTACCCTTGTTTCCTACATCCATCAGTCTGTGGCAGGATCAACAATCATTTCAGAAGTAAGAAATGAGAGCCGGGCGCGGTAGCGCAAGCCTGTAATCCCAGCACTTAGGGAGGCTGAGACAGGAGAATCGCGAGTTCAAAGCCAGCCTCAGCAACGGCGAGGCACTAAGCAACTCAGTGAGACCCTGTCTCTACATAAAACACAAAATAGGGCTGGGGATGTGGCTCAGTGGTCAGAGTGCCCCTGCGTTCAATCTCCAGTACCAAAAAAAAAAAAAAAAAAAAAGAAATGAGTGGGCAGGCAAGAAAACCTGTATTTCCACCAGGAGTTATTCCTGTTCTTTAGGTAAACACCATTTTTTCTTCAACACAAACAGTTACTTGTTATTCATGAGCCATCAATTCACTGTGAAAAAGGCACTGTTTGTAGACGACTAATAAAAATAATTCTAAATGTTGCTCAGTACTACTTTTACATTTGGGTCTTTACTAAGTATATTGATACTCAGCTGATACTGCTACAAGGCAAAGCTTGACTTGTCAGGCCCATTATCCCTGTTTCACAGTGTGGAAAAATTATTCAAGATAGCCATCATTTATATTTCTGTTTTCTGTTAGGTGCATTACAGTAACACACCAAATCAAGTAACACATCAAGAAATGTAGATACGCTGCAAAGTAGATATGAGTATCTCCTCTTACATGCAAGGAAACTTTTGTTCATCCAAGCATCTGGCCCAGAATCACATAATTAGCAAATGGCAGATCTGTCATTCCAAGCTGCTTTTGTGTAGATGCTCCCAAAGTTTGTTTTCTTGTACACTCTGTAATTTCAGCCTTCCACCCCAACTCTTCCTCAAACTAAATTTTACTCAGAAAATATAAAGAAATAAAACAAAACAAAACAAAGCATCACAGGCTTTATTCTCATAAGCATCATAAAATTTTCTAAAAATGAGTCTCAACTCAGAAAAAGATTTGAAGACTTTTTTTTCCAATCAGTTTTTATCTTTCACACTTTACACTTTTTTAAAAAAAAATTTTTTTTAGTTATAGATGGACACAAATATCTTTATTTTTATGTGGTGCTGAGGATCTAACCCAGTGCCTCATGCATGCGAGGCAAGCACTCTACCACTGAGCTACAACCCCAGTCCCCACACTTTACACTTTAATCCTTCACAAAATAAATCTTCCACTTTGCTCTTCAACATACACATTTAGGCTGGGTTTTTCATAAGTGGTAATTTTCTGAGAAACTGAAAAACCAGCACAGATTTTTCCTGTTATGTGCTGGCTAGAGTAAACCAAATACTTCCCAAGTATCACAAAGAACAATGGCCTTTGTTCACTTTTGTACTACGCTGGGGAGAGCTGAAAAAACCATCTCACTGAGTTCCTGCCACATTTACTCACTCAGCTGCAACTTCAATATTAAGAAATTTGATACATCCAGAAATAGGAAAAGATAAATGAATGGGGTAATAATTTTGTAAAATAACTAATTGTAGACCTTCTTTTAAACAGCCAACTCAGGCTGGGATATGACTCAGTGGTAGAGTACTTGCCTAGCATGCATGAGGCCCTAGATTCAATCCTTAGTAACACACACACACAACAGGAGCAAACTCAATATATAATTTAATGCTTTAAAGAATGAATCAGTATCCATGAAACCACTGCCCAGCTGGAGAAATGGACCAACAACTTACATGGATTTATGTGTCGCTTTTCTTCTCAACTCCTCTCTTCCCTTTTAAGGTGACTTCTCGAACTTCATGTAAACCATTACCTTAAATTATTATCACAAATACACGTATGCCTAAATGATACATTTAACATTTAACTTCAGTTTTTTTGAAATCTATAGAAAGGATTCCATGATGCAAAAAATAAGCCTTTCACTAAATAATGCATTTTCTAAGGTTCATGCAAACTGTAGTATTCAGCTATAGTTGAGCGTTTTTGGTTGCTGTATCATCAGGTTATGTTCCCCTGTAGGTAAGTAAGTGGGTTTTTGATTAATTTTCATGTTGGTGGCCATTCATTTCTAATTTTTTTTGTTTTAAATGGTATTATTTAAATACTTCACAGACACAGATATTTTTGCAGGTATGTCAATTCTTCCTATAGGTTTGAGAGAAAGAGGCCATGTTGTTTCTTTTCTCTTTTGTTGTACTAGGTATTCTACCACTCAGGGGTGTTCTACCACTGAGCTGTACCCCCAGCTCTTTTTATTTTATTTTGAGACAGGGTCTCACTCAGCTGCCCAGGCTGGCCTCAAACTTGAGATCTACCTGTCTCAGCCTCCGGAGTCCCTGGGATTACAGATGTGTGTTGCTGTGTCTGGCTTTCATTTATTTCTTTTATAGTTAGTTGTCTTCCCTTATTCTGCAGTTTCTATTCTGTATGGTGCTTCTTAAAATCTGTCAACTTCTGCAACTAGATCAATTTGTAAAGCTTACAGAGTTGTTTCCCGAGGCTTCCTGGATCATGATTTCACAATTTAACAAGAAAAAAAAACTTTCCCTCCTATTTTGCCAGTTGCTATGGCATGAGAGAGTATCTTTCCGGAGGTATCATCATGCTGACATTGGTGGAAAGCCCAGATCATGATTTCACATGCAGTCTTCCCTCTCACTACCTTTCCTTTCCCAGAACCCAAAGGCATAATGTTTACCTCTGATTCTGAGGTTTCTTTGATTTGATTTTTCTGCACTCAGTAGGCTCAGTATAACTAAAATGATGAGTTTTCGTTATTTTGTGAGAAACAAAGTCAGTAGTACTACAATGCATTATCTTCTCACTTGTTAAAATGGACCAGCGTATGAGTAATATTACAGATAATTTCTACCTTAAAAAGTTAAACTAAGGAAGGATAGGATATCATAAAGGGGAACATCAGTAGTGTAAAAGTAGGAGATCAAGAGGCAGAGTGGAGGCATGTGAAAGGCGAGGCAATGCAAAATGAATTCTTAAAAAATCATGTTATGACACACATAAATATAACACAGGGAATTTCACTTCTATGTGTAATTAAAAAGAATCAATCAAATACAAGTAAATGAATGAGTGAAAGAAGACTAGCAGAATACAGGAAGGAGAATGGGGGAGTCGAGGGAGGAGGAAAGGAAAAAGGGGGAGATCGTGAACTGAAATCGAATTCCACGCACGTATGATTTTGTCAGGATGAACCTAACTATGTATAACTATAATGCTATAATTTTAAAAAAAGGAAAATTGAATCCCACCATTATGTACAACTATAATACACTAGTAAAAAGGTAGAGAAAAAATGTAAAACTGATTTTTTTGATGTGTAGCAGTAAGCAATGATCTACATATGTAAAGCTACAGACTACTTAGATGACCCTGGTAAATTTACCTTCTTCATACCTCATAGCTCATACCTCAATTTACTCAGCTGCAAAATGAAACTAATTAGCTTCACAAAGCGTATAGCCTCCATAAGAAACTGTATATTTTGCATGGCATTTATGCATTTGCTCAAAATAGTACCTATCAAATGCCAGAGTCCTAACAGATGCTTATTGGTATAGATGTAAAACTCTAAAGCACGCTCTAAATTCTTGCAATGGTATTCTCTATTCTCTTGTTTAACTTTAACCTTGAAAATCAATCCCCAGTTCTATAAAACCAAACTATATTTAGGTCAATAGGTCATTTTAACATAAGATGTATACATAATAGATTCATTCATTTAACACATATAGGAAACCTATGAGTTAACCACTACACATAAGAAAAAGGCAATAGATAAGAAACAATTACAGGTGTTATGAAATTCCTAAGTCTTGTTCATATTGACAACTACTTTCTCTATCAACTGGTAACTTGTGAGTTTCATTCATTCATTTATTTTTAGAAAGTAGGGCTTTAGTGAGTAGAACAAGGAACAAGACAGCTGTTGCCCGCAAAGGAAGCTTTAATCTAGGACCAGACTCCAATTGTGGAAGGGGATGAAAGAGCATGGCAGAGCATGTGCTCTCTGGAGGCAGAAAGCCCATGATAGATCCTAGGCCTATCACTTAGAGGTTGAACAACCTTGCCAAATTACTTGTCCATGTCCATTTCTTCACTATACAATGGAGGTAGTATTAACTTCTTCAGAGTTAGATGAAGTAATGTAAGTAAAATACTTAGCAAAGTAACCAGTAAGGAAATGTCAGCCATTATCATTATTATAATAAGTGCTTCTGCCTTTTAGAGTAGAAAACAAACCAAAAAACCCCAACATGAAATGCAGGTCTGTAAGATCAATGTTTATGACTGAGACAGAAGAAAGTCAAAAGGAGATCTGAGTAAAGGGCATACTGTGGGGTTTCCTGAGTTCTAGGGAAGGAAGATGTGTGATGGGTCAAAATGTTACCAAGCCTTCGTATCAGGTGACCAGATTTCCTAAGTTCTTAAAAAAGATAGCAGAAGCAGATAAATGTCTGTGGAGAGTCCCTCAACAGTTTCTAAATTTAAAAGAACTATACTCTAAAAGACAATAAGCTAAAACACTATAGCTTTCTATGTGCCTCTAGTAGCTTCGTCCTGACAACATCTCCTTTTCTACCCATTTCAAGGTTCCCATGATTTTCTTTCAAACCATCTGGCCCTGCCATCCCTTCTAACAGATACTGAGTGTCATGTTTGCTTGGTACTGAGCAAGTCTAGAGCTAGGCAGTTACTAAAATGGGCTTTGTGTCCAAATGTTTTCTCTGATAAGTGGATGCGGATCCATGATGGGGGCAGGGGCATGGGAGGAATAGAGGAACTTTGGATAGGGCAAAGGGGAGCAAGGGAGAGGGAAGAAGCATGGGGGTAGGAAAGATGGTGGAAAGTGATGGACATCATTACCCTAGATGTATGTATGGTGACATGAATGGTGTGACTCTACTTTGTGTACAACCAGAGAAACCAAAAATTGTGCTACATTTGTGTACTATGAATCGAAATGCATTCTGCTGTCATGTATAACTAATTAGAACATATAAGTAAATTAACAAAAAAAATAATAAAATGGGCTTTGCCATGAGGAATACCACCTTGGCCAGCAGTCCTTGGAAGTTTTAGGTAGACTATGGACTTTTTCACAATTATTCAAATATAGCTAACAATGTAGGTAACAACAATATTAATATTTATCTTCTCAAGTACCACTGCTTTGTAATTTTAAAAATATTTCCTTTCATATAATTTTTCTTTTTTCTTTTTTGGTGCTAGGGATTGAACCCAGGGCCTCTTGTATGTTAAGCACATTCTCTACCATTGAGCTACACCTCATCCCCTCCATGATTTCAAATGCTTTAATGCTAACGGTGCATTTCTGACTTCTCCAAACAAATCTTAAAACTGAAACATGAGCCACTTTGCATTGTAGGGAGAAGTTTCAATATTAATAAGGTTTGGGCAGAAAAATTTTCTCTGCTGTTCTTTTAGCTAAAGATACCTACCAGCTACCATGAGGAAATGACAAGTAGCACCCAAGTCCCTGGAAGATCTCCACCTATTCCCAGAAAAGACATGAATATTTCTCACCCCCCCCCCCGCCTTTTTTTTTTTTGGTACTGGAGATTGAACTCAGGGGTATTTGACCATTGAGCCACATCCTCAGCCCTATTTTGTGTTTTATGTAGAGAAAGGGTCTCACTGAGTTGCTTAGCACCTTGCCATTGCTGAGGCTGGCTTTGAACGCAATTCTCCTATCTCAGCCTCCTTAAGTGCTGGGATTACAGCCACCGCACCCGGCTTATTTCTCCCCTGTTAGCCTGTGTCCTTCCCTTATTATTCCTATTCCTTATCTGAAATCTCTCAACCTGTTGGAGTTGAGAAGCTGATTTATGAGCAAAGTTCCCTCTTCATTCTTTGGCCACTGAATAAGTTTAGCCTTTCTTTCTTTCAAACACTTGCCTGTTGGACACTGATTTTTTCATGGGATGAGCATCTAAATTTGTGTTAGACAACACTACTATTATCATCTTACCAGTTATATTCTTTATGGGTAATTGTTTGGGTTACAGAACTATACTAAAGCTTTTGTTAAATAATGAAGTGTCTTTTAGGATCCTCTAGCATCCAAAACGAAGCTAAGATGGAAAGTATGACGAGAAAACTCTAAGAATGAACCTATGCTTATCAAGAGGAAAGCAGCCCAAAAAAGTCAAGATTCAGAGATTAAATCTAATATTCTGAAACTGTTGCTCTATCAGAATGTGATTTGATTTTTTGATACTGCCAGGCTAGAAGAGTGGGTAAAACAAAAGGAAGGAGGCAGAAGAGAAGGGGAGAAATTGGTTGGGAACACAAACTGTGATAGCTTAGGCAGAGTGGTAATAAAAAGAATCAGGAAGGCAAGCAGTGGACAGTTTAGTCCAGAGGAAGGAAATTGGTCATTTCAGCTGTGTGTGGAAAGGAGTCACGTATTCAGATACTCTAAAGGGCTCAACTCCAATTCTCTAGTGGTCATTTTCTACAATTACATATTGTTGGAAGGTGCTACATTTCTAAGGGCTTCTCTCTCTCTCTGGTATGGGTGCTTATATCTGCTATTTGACAAAATTATATTAATGGATCAGACAGTGCTTTGTTTTTCACAGTCTTTTTTTTCTTTTTCTTTTTTGTGGTGCTGGGGATTGAACGCTGCAGGGCCTTGTGCATGCAAAGTAGGCACTTTACCAACTGAGCTGTATCCCCAGCCCCAATGCTTTGCTTTTTTTTTTTTTTTTTAATATTTATTTTTTAGTTGTAGGTGGACACAATATCTTTATTTTATTTTTATGTGGTGCTGAGGATCGAACCCAGTGCCTCCCGCGTGCTAGGCGAGCACGCTACCACTGCGCCATAACCCCAGCCCCCCAATGCTTTGCTTTTTTAAACACAGTTGAAAAAGAGCTGAAGACTAATAGATTAATGAGTAATCATTAATGCATAATAATATTGTAGACAGAGGCACTAATCTGTACTGAACATACCAAGGGGCACCCTATTAAAAGGGCACAAATCAATTTGTTGTTTCAAGAACTACTAGTGTAAAACAAACAAACAAACAACTACTAGTGTGTAGGTGAACTACTAGTATAAGGTTCTGATTACCTGACCCTTGTTCCCATATCACCCAGCTTGGGAAGGTCATTCCATATTTACAAAATCAAATAAAGTACTTTCATTTTTCAAAACTTGAAAAAAGCATACAACAGATGAAAGGATTAATGCATCTTCAGCTCCCAACTAGGAATAAAGCTTTTTAGAGGACTATTAAGTAATTAAAAAATAAGAAAGAGTGTTGGGCGTGGTGGTGCACACATATAATTCCAGAGACTAGGGAAGCAGAGGCAAGAGAAATGCAAGTTTGAGGCCAGCCTCAGCAACTTATGGTGCCTTAAGATACTTAGCAAGATCTTATCTTGAAATAACAAATAAAAAAAGGTTGAAAGTAACAGAAATATTCATGGAGGATGAACTACAATATATAAAGAATAAATATATTCTTTAGTCTATTTATACATACATGGAACTATAAACATAAAATTGATTTTTTGCCCTTAAAAACATTTCTGGGTTTACATGTAATTTGGCATTCTTTCCTCACATTATGGATTCTTCAAGTGCTCTGTGAGAGATAATCAGTTCCATTTAGATGCCTCATTCTCTGCACTATCCATGGCACTCTCTGTTAGGCACTCTCTTACTTTGAAGTGGGTAGTCATAGTAACACTGCCAGTCTTTTTCAAGATTATTTTTTTTTTCTTTTTATTCCTCTTCCAGGCCTCCTCCCATCTCAAAACAGCACATACAAATAAGAAAGAGAGCTGCTTCTTTGTGAATGAGACATTTTGTATGCTGCTTTAACTGGGAGAGAAAAGATAAGGGCAGAGATATGGGTTATTGCCTTAAACATAAATGTTTGCTGTAGCTTTGAGAGTTGGAAAAATAACTGTAAACAGAAGCTGTGAACAATGCAAATGGCAGGAATGCTTCTCCCATGCAATTCTAAGGAGAAGCCATTTTTTGTCTGCACTGTCTATTCACAAGAAGACTTCTAATGTTAGAATGGAAAAGGAGGGCATTAAAAGTACTGCAGCAGTGGGGGATGTAGCTCAGTGGTAGAATGCTTGCCTAGCACGCATGAGATCTACATCACTGCTACCACCAAAAAAAGTACTGCACAATGGCATGCAAGTAGCTTATTTTCAGATGGCTGATGAGAAACTGGTATGAAATTTCATACACCAAGAGGGAAGAGACATCATGAAATACAAACTCTTGTGTTTGTGAATACATGAAAAAGTTCGGGAAGCAAACTCACCAAATTCACAAACAGGCATCCTCCAAAAAGGAAGAAGTGGGCGGGGGGTTGTGTTGAGGCCCACAAAGAATAAAGTACTTTGTTAAGGTGTACCTTTCCATTTTTTTTTTTGAAAACAAAATAACAATAAAAGCTACAATCCTAGCCTTTGTATTTTTTTTTATTTTAAAACAGCTAGATAATCACAGTAGTTTTATGTGCTATTACTTGTAATTTTTATATATAACCATTTTCAAAAGGTATGGTAGAGAATAGAATGAGTATTTTTTGTTTGTTTCTTTTGCTAGGGATTGAACCCAGGGATGCTTTACCACTGGGCTACAGCCTCTGGCCTTTTTTATTTTTTATTTTGAGACAGGGTCTTGCTAAGTTGCTGAGGCTGGCCTCAAATGTGCAATCCTCCTGCCTCAGCCTCCTGAGCCACTGGGACTACAGGCATGTACTACTTTGCCTGGTGAGAATATCAGATTTAAAAGTTAGAAGCATAAAAATTAAGCAGATATGCCACATTTAAAGATTCAGAAAAAGACAAGGTATATCAGAAGACTTCTCTCATACTGTACTTATGCAAGCTGATTTTTTAAAAAATATTTTAGTTGTTGATAGATTTTTTTTGGCACTGGGGATTGAACTCAGGGGCACTCGACCCACTGAGCCACATCCCCAGCCCTATTTTATGTTTTATGTAGAGACAGGGTCTCACTGAGTTGCTTAGCGCCTTGCCGTTGCTGAGGCTGGCTTTGAACTCGCAATTCTCCTGTCTCAGCCTCCCAAAGTGCTGGGATTACAGGCTTGCGCCACCACACCTGGCTTGTTGATAGATTTTTATTTTATTCACTTATTATTTATATGTGGTGCTAAGGCTTGAACCCAGTGCCTCATGCATGCTAGGCAAGCACTCTACCACTGAGCTATAGCCCCAGCCCCATGCAAGCTGATTTTTATGAACATTTTATCCTATGATATTTTGTACATGTCATAAACCTTAAAAAGTTTAGGCTACCTCTTCTGTTTGCACACTCTTTTACTATGCTTCAGCACTGTCATTTAAAAACAAAGCTTCTAAACTCAAATGTAAAAGTTAATTTAAAAAGTCTGAGTATAGTCACAATTTCTAAAATAAAAAGACAATACTACCTTACTACACAGTCCTCCAAGATGTTATATATTGTATACTTTTGGCACATGCATTAAGGAGTTAAAAATGGAGTGCTCAGGAAGCAGATCTTAGTTCCCATATTATTTGGTGTTGAGTTTAGGTTCAAGTACTGTCCTGTTAATTAAAATGAGGTCTTTTGGGAGGCTGAAGCAGGAGGATCATGAGTACAAAGTTGCTTAGAACCTCAGCAACTTAGTGAGGTTCTAAGCAACTCAGCGAAACCCTGTCTCAAAATAAAATACAAAAGGGGTTGGGGATTGGCTCAGCTCAGTGGTTAAGTGCCTCTCGGTTCAATCCCTGGTACCAAAACAACAACAACAACAAAAAAGGCTTAAAACTGTTGTGATATTCAGATACACTGTAGAAAATAATACTACACTGACTCTACAGTGCAACCAGGAAGTAGTTTCATTCACATCTACATATTTGTTTTTAAGTAGATTTGGGTTTTAAAGTACATAAAATATCACATAAAAGTAAGAACTCAAAGTTAAAAGGACACTTTAAAGTCAATTTTATATTTGAATAAAATAGGTAACACTGATTTTTTTACTAATATGAAATGTCTTCAGTGACTGGTTTTTAAAAGCAGAGGAAGTGAGACCTGTGCATTTTCCCAGCAATTTTTCTGAGCACTTACACATCAATGAACTATTTCACAAATAAAGACCATGAAGAAATTCTAACTTTTATGTGCTAGCAAATCACTCTATATACTTGGTATTATTATAAGGTCAACTAGAATATTATATTCATGAAATTTTAGCTTTAAGTCTTCCATTTACTGATCATGGTCACACTTAGGCCTTAATTTCTAACAACACCTAAAAAAAATAAAAGTCAACCTTTATTAAAAGGAAACAATCAAATCAATTAAATCAAATAAATTAACTAAAATTCAGATCTCAACAACTGATACTGTCAACAGTATCTTATACACAATCTTTACACAAAAAACTAATAGGAGTGTCAATTCTATAGTGATGTGATTGATAAGCAAATTA
This sequence comes from Geosciurus inauris, assembly GCA_004024805.1. Classification (NCBI taxonomy): domain Eukaryota; kingdom Metazoa; phylum Chordata; class Mammalia; order Rodentia; family Sciuridae; genus Geosciurus; species Geosciurus inauris. Next base: position 17,714 of record PVHX01013147.1, on the reverse strand, counting down.
CACAGAAATAGAAAATTTTAAAGAAAAAGAGACTGTGCTTAAGTACAAAGTAGAAAGCAAATTCCTTAGAAAATTGTTGGCAGTATTGATTATACTATTGTTTTTACCTCTTCTGCTGTACAAAAAGACTCATTTCTGCTATGGTGAGACACTCCCATGTGGAGATAGTGCAGACCACCACTCCAACACTTACCCTGTTACTACAATTTTTAGTCATTGGTTCCTCTTGGCCCAATTTCTAGGTAAGTAACAAAGTAATACTGAACTACTACTGAGTGAATCCAGTGGACCCTTACTATTAACCATGATAAACCATCTCAGTTTTGGATTTCTATGTTTAATTAAAGAGTATGGTCTTGGTAGACAAGGAATCTGGGTCAACCTCATTCCTTCTCTTTGGCTGTTATTGAGGACAAATCATACAATTAATTCAGATCTTCAGTTTCCTCATCTGAAAAGGGCATCATACTTGGCTCACAAAGACATGTTAACCATGATCATCGCAGTACTTGCACTTAAGAAATATTCAACAAATATTTAACTTTTCCTAGGGGTTGAAGCAGAAGGCAGAAAAAGCAAAGTCAGAGTTTCTTGGCAGTGCTGAGCAGTTATAAAGATTGGAGAAAGATGGAGAGAGAGGGAGAGAGAGAGGGGGTAGAGACGCGGGGTAGAGAGGGGGAGAGAGAGGGAGAGAGAGGGAGAGAAGAGAGAGGTGAGAGAGGGAGAGAGGGGGAGAGGGGAGAGAGAAAAAAACGAAAACAGGAACACTCATCCCAAGCAAGGTGTCTGACATTTACAGCATACTTCGTTAGCCACATTTTCATACTTTGAGATCTAACACTCTTCCAAGAATCCTCACATTACCTACTCTAGAGGCCCGCTCATTGCCAGTAGCAATATGCACTTGTAGACTAATTCAGCACCCACAGGGGTTCCCTGCATTCCGAGGGCTCACGTGTGACAGTGACTTTCAAACGTGGAGGCCTCTTCCTGACAAAAGATGAAACACTGGCAGATACCCTTCCTAAGCCACACTTTCCCTTCTCATCGTCTTGCTCGCCTCTTCGGATTTTTCTTCCCTTTCGGGGAGGCGCATCTGTCATATTTGCGGGTATGGAGTGAACGCTCGTAAAAATTCACTAGTACCACTGGGGCCGCCGGGTCTCGGCGGCGCGGCAGCCACACCTACTTGGCTGTCGCGGCGCTGGGAACCTGCGGAAGGCGGAGGCTGTGGGCGCCGCCCCTCCTCGACTCCTCGCGGGAAGGGTCCGGTCCCACTCCCCTGGCCTGCCGAGGCAGGCAGCCGGGTTGAAGGCTGGCAGGCGGCTCGACGCCCCCGCCCGAGCACGTGGGAGGCTGCGAGGACTAGCGCCCAGAACCAGAGGGGAGGGAGACCAGGCCGGGCGGGAGCCCTTGGCCCTGGGGACACTCGGAGGTAAATAATCCCTTGCCCGGACTACAGCCATCCCCGTCTCCCTCAACTGGGCGCTGGGACAGGACCTCTCCAGGGCCGCCCATAGCACCCCCGCCTCCGGGCCGGCCTGGCACGGCAGCAGCGGGAGGCGGAGCTCCACGGGGGCCGGGTCGGCCCTTCCCGGCCGACTGCCCGCTTCCCTGCCGGCGTCCCCATCCCCCGCCACTCACGGTGCTTGCCGCCGCCTCCACCGCCGCTCGGGTAGCTCAGAAGCAGGAAGGGCAGCGGGGAGCCCGGCGACGGCGGGGTCCTCCAGGAGCGCTGCTGCTGCGGCGGCGGACGCGCTGCGAAGCCTGCGCCTCCATCGCCCGGGTAGAGCAAAAAGAAGGGGGCGGCCACCGGCGAGTCGGGCTCCGACTGCCCGGAGGGAGAGGCCGGCGGCGGCCCCGCCTCGCCTTCTCGGTCCGCACCCCCCGCGGCAGCGCTGCGCGGCTCCTCAGGCCGCTTCTCCCCGCCCCTTGCCGGCTCCTCGCTGCAACTTTCAGCACCAGCGGTGGGCGGCGGTGGGGTCTCAGCCATGCTTTCCTAGCTTCGCAGCCGCCTCGGACTCGCGTCCCAGACTAGGTGGGAGGCAAAGGGTCACAGCGAGGAGCCACCGCCCCGTCCCGTCCGTGTCGCCGCCGCCACCTTTCTCCTTGTCCGCGGGCGGGAGCCCGCGCTCCGCCGCTCGGTCCACAGCCCGCCCCGCCGGGTCCGCGCCAGCTGGAGGGACCGCCCCGCCCGACGGCGCGTCCTTCCTACCGGCCGCCTCCTGCCCCTCCCGCCCGGGCCCCCAGCCTGCGACTCGGCTCCCCTAGGGGGCAGCGTCCTCCTCTCCCGGCTCCCCACCTTCCGCTTCCCTCCCGACCCCGAGAGAGGAGAAGCCGCCGGTGCTGGTGCCGGTCCTTACCCGCCCCGGCTCAGTCTTGAGGCAGTCAGGTGTGTTTACGCCGTGGTGCTTAAAGGTGGGAGACCTGGCGAAATATCTAGGGGTGTTTTTGTTTGTAACCTCCAACTTGTTAGTAGCACGAAGGCACAAAGATCTGGGTGTAAGAGGCGACACTGATTTTTAAAAAGGAACCTCTCTCTCTCAGGTATTATACCATTTATTATCCGTATACTGGAACCTCAACCGTTGATTCACGGTTTTGATTCTTTTGAGCTTTTTATACGATAAACCAGAGAAACGTGTCTTCCTTTCAGCGCCTCTTTTGTTCCTTGTCTGCGTTGTATAAAAATCTTGTGTTTGTTTTGACTGTAATTCCTTGGTTTTCCAGGACTCCGGACGTGCAGGAGTGCATTTTCAGCCAACCAGTTTAGAATTTATATGACATTGGTCTATTACAGTTTGAAAATTTCACTTTCAAAGGACTAGTAATTGACTACGGTTGATTTATTTTGAATATTTAAATCAATCCCAGAAGAAAACAAATGTTTCTGTATGAAAGACTATTTCCAGTTTGTTTTCATTTTTCTTTAACCTGGATTCCTAGCTGTTTAGCTTTGTGTTTGGTTTCCAGCATGCTGGCGTAGACTCCATGTTGACTCATAGTTTAAAATCAGTGTTGTGCAACATTTTGCCCACCTATTTTCCCTCTTCTTTTTAGTCTTTCCCTCTGTAGAGGAAGTTAACCCTTCTCTGAAAGGAAAAGTAAACCTTTTTTATTGTAAATCACTCCTGAATTACCACCGGAGACTATGGTGAGAATTCTAATACTATTTCATCACCATTCTTTGAAATAAGAAGCATTTAAAAAGGAAATGTTTACAAGAAGTTAACTTGGAGCAATCTTTAAAACAAATTTTTTTCTGTAGCTTTTTTTTTGGCATTTCCTTGACCTGTTGATCCTAGTCCTACTGCCTATTTGAACAAATCATTTGTCCTCTTCTGTAAAATGATTATATAACTTGTAGGGATCTTGTGAGGTTAACTAAGAAATATAAGTAAGGCCTTTAAAACATGGTCTAACATAAGGTTAAGTACTTATTTTTAACTACATTTAATCATTTTGACCAAACAGCATGTAACTTACAAAAATAAAAAACTGAGTTGGGAGAAAAACGCTTTTTAAAAAAAATTTTTTTAGTTACAGATGAACACAATACCTTTATTTATTTTATGTGGTGCTGAGGATTGAACCCAGTGCCTCACACATGTGAGGCAAATGCTATACCACTGAGCCACAACCCCAGCCTGAAAAATGCTTTTTCATCATCTTTTAGCATGGAAGTTCGTTGTGCTTTGTTTTAATTTTTTTGATGTGGGTGAATCTTGGTAAAAAGACGTTTCTTTCAGGAGTTGTATATGTTCTCAAAGAGAAAAACGAAAAGATTCCAGATAAATGACTTTAATACCTGTCTTGAACTGCATCTTTCATTTTGTTTTTGTATTAAGAAATTCTGAAGGGGGTGTGTGTATGTGCGTTCGCACCCCCTTCCCAGATTGAACCCAGGGTCACTCTATCACTGAGCTCCATCCCCTCCCTCCCTCCTTTCCTTCCTCCCTTCCTTCCTCCCTCCCTCCCTTCCTTCCTCCCTCCCTCCCTCCTCCCTCCTTTCCTTCCTCTCTCCCTCCTTCCCTTCCTTCTCTTCCTTCCCTTCCTTCCTTCCATCTTTTACTTAGAGGCTGAATTTTACTACATGGCTGATGGTGGCTTCAAATTTGTGATCCTCCTGCTTCAGCCCCCTGAGTTAATTGGATTATAGGCATTTGCCACTGTGTAAGGCAGGATCATTATATTCTTTTTTTAAAATTTATTTTACTTATATTCTTATCAGGTTCTTTCATAAAGATGCTTTGCAATGTTTCAGTAAAGAGTTTGGCAAGATTCTATGCTTACCCCATTGTAGGTAAAGGAAAAGAAATCAGAAGCCTCCTGAAACTCACCCTCACCCCTTTTTACTTTTAGACAAAGTCTTGCTAAGTTGTCCAGCTAATCTAGAACTTGTAATCCTCCTGAGTCTCTGGGATGACTAACATGCACCACCACTACTGGCTTAAGCTTTTTTTAATTTTTTTCTTGTTGTAGGTGGACACAATACCTTTATTTTATTTATTTATTTTTATGTGATGCTGAGGATCAAACCCAGTGCATCACATGTGCTAGGCAAGTGCTCTACCACTGAGCCACAACCTCAGCCCCTGGCTTAACCTTTTGACTTTAGATGACATACATTTCTGTAGACATGAAGATTTACTGCAACTCTATTTAATCTTCATGTACTTAGCCTTCATGTTTTGCCTCCAGCAGCTTCTCCTCACTGCCTTCGACTCCCCTGCCACATTCTGTAGGATCTCCTGAATTATTCTTGAGAAAGGCCAATCTAATTAGCCAAGGAAGTCAACAAGTTATGAAATGCTATCTAGACGAAATGTGGGCTTTATCTTTTCTTGTTAAGCCAAGAGTTGTAGAAACATTGATAATAATGCTGTGGAATCTTGCAGTGTATTGTTTTTTGTGCCTCTCTAGTTTAAAAATGGTTCTATTCTATTGTCATTGACAGTATAATGAATATAAAAAATCAACTGAAATACTAGTTTAAAATTTATAGGCAAGACGATGAACTTTTCTTTAAAGGTGATAGTACTCCAAATTCCTAATTTCTTATGCTTTTAGCTTTTAAATCAATAACATAATTACAGCTCTGCATTAGTGATGTAAAGGGCTGATTCAGCTGCTATACACATTTAAGGAAGCCAGGATTAAAAAACAAGGCAAAACATGTTGTTCCTTCTTGAAAATGCACAGAACATCTTCCTGTATTATTTTGTTTTAGAGTGACAAAATCCAAGCATTATAATTGAGAATCAAGCCCTTTTTATCTGCAGTTGTTACTCATGTTTAGTTTTTAAACACCCTTTGGTGAATATAGGAAAAAGCCTTTTAGAAATCAAGGCCATGTTTTTAGTATAAGCTACTTAATGCTATGAATCAAGAAATACCACTTGAGAAGGGTAGATTACTTTTTTTCAGTATAGTACAAGATTAATTATAAGATCATTGTTTCTTTGAATCATTTGAGAGTGTAGTACTTGGAAAAAGTTTTATTTGAAAACAAGGCACTCAATTTAAGACTTCATGTTAAAGCTGGGCATGGTGGCACAGGCCTGTAATCCTAGTGGCTTGGGAGGCTGAGGCAGGATTGTAGGTTTGAAGCCAACCTCAGCAACCTAGTGAGACCCTGTCTCAAAATATAAAAAGGACTGGTGATGTGGCTCAGTGTTAAGCACCCTTGGGTTCAATTCCTGGTACCAAAACAAACAAATACCAAAAAAAACCCCAAAACTTAATGTTAAACTAATTTTAATAAATGCAGTTTATTTAGACCAGTTAATATAATGCCTCAAATATGAAAACTTTTTAAGTGTCCACTGTACTTCTGAATTACTAAATTTTGATGACTCTTTATTTTTCAAAAACATGAATTAGCCAGTTGTACCTCCTGTTTATTTATTGTACTCAAGAAATAAAAGCAGTATATTTAGTTCAGCCAACTAATGGCAGTTTTCTCTGGGTGGTAGAAACATGGGTGTATTTTTTTGTCTTTGCAAACCAGTCTAAAATGGATGTGTTACTTTTATAATAGAAAATGTGCTGAAATGCTATTTTGATTAATAAATAATTATATCTTTTTAAAAAAATTTTATTTTTTAGTTGTAGGTGACAGAATATCTTTATTTTATTTTTATGTGGTGCTGAGGATCGAACCCAGTGCCTTATGCGTGCTAGGCGAGCAAGCTACCACTGCGCCATAATCCCAGCCCCAAATAATTATATCTTTAATGAAGACTTACTAACAGGAAGATTGTGTTCCTTGGGTATTAAGAGGCCCAAACCCATAGGAGCTTATGATAGTTTGCATCTATTTAGTGTGTTTAATATTTTAATAATGTTGAAGTCATCTGGTTGGTTGCGTTAACATAGCTTCTAATGACTTCATCTAATTTGTTTCAATTCTTAGGCTCTCCAAATTTCTCTCAAATATCCTTTAATTTGTTCTGTCTGCTTTAATTTAAATGTTACTCTTTTCTTGCTAATATTATTGCAAAAGATTCAGCTAGTTTCCCTGCCTCTAGTTTTTTAAAAATATGTTTTAGTTGTCAGTGGGCCTTTATTTATATGCAGTGCTGAGAATAGAACCCAGTGCTTCACATGCTAGGCAAGTGCTCTACCACTGAGCCACAACCCCAGTCCCCCTGCCTGTAGTGTTAATGCACCCCAGTTCCTTTCCCCTACAACAGCTATTAGGAGTAGTATAATTTACTTTTCTGAAGGTTGACCAATTATGTTGTACCATTTCTCAAAAACCTTGGTTGGCTTCTCCTTATCTGGGATACATATAAGCTCCTTAACCACTTAGGAAAGTTTTCATGATCTAACCCCTACCTTTCCAGTGTTATTTTCTTACCTTGCTTCACTTCTGTAGCTGTTGCCTAAACTTTAACATTTGGCATTCCTCATATTGCCATAACCACTTTTTCATTCTTCCTGCCAAAATTCTTGTTCTAACATATCATAACTTTCTCTATTCTCCCTGCATGCCTCTTTTTGAGGTTCCAATAGCATCTTATTCAAGCAGTTAACTCCTTTAATTATAATAGGCCTATCTTCTCCATTTTACAGTGTACAAAAGATGCATTCCTCTAAATAGTTCTCAGCCCTCCTTCACTTTTCAGACTCCTAAGATCCTATCCAAATTCTTTGCTTCTGTCTGTGGCCATCAGGGAAAGGTTTATTCTCATTTGGCTTAAATTTTCTATGTACATTCAATGTGGTGTAAAAAGATCACCTAAGTAAAAATCTTCTAGGCACTAATAAAATGTTGTCATTTACTTAATTTGAATAATCCCTTCCTCTATTCATGGTAAAAGTAGTTATTCCCTGAGCATAAGGTTTTCTGAGGTTCCTGGACTCTTGGATTCAGGGAGTCCAGAAACTTATTTACATGGAATGTAAAATGTTGATTAAACCTATCTTATGGCTGTGGTGGGGTAAGGGCACTGTTTTCAACAGATTCTCTAAGGCTACCCTTGAGGTTTTATAGTCCTATGGTATACATCATATTTCATTCATATGCTAAATATAAGCTGAGAGGATCCTAAAACTCATTGTGCTCAGAGCAATGTTTCTCAATGTTCTATAGACCATTTGGATCAGAATCTTATGGAGTACCTGTTAAAATTAGAAATCCCTGGACCTCACACTAGGCCTGTTGAATCAAGAATATGATAGGGCATAGGAATCTGCATTTTATTTTCTGGTAGAGAGGATTTAACCCAGGGGAGCTTTACCAGTGAGCTCAAGTCCCAGCTCTTTTAAATTTTTTGTTAGACGGGGTCTTGCTAAGTTGCTGATACTGGCCTAGAACTTGAGATCCTCCTGTCTCAGCCTCCCAGGTTGCTGGGATTATAGACGTGCACCACCATGTGGCCTAGGAATCTGTATTTTAAATTTACCAACTGATTCTTGGGCATTCTGGATTAAGAACAATCATGGTAGAATCAAGGAGAAATTAACTCATTCAAATGAAGTAGTTTTTAAAAAATGGATTATTAGTAACTAATTACATATTACCTGCCAAATACTTTTCTAAATATGTTATATGGATTAACTACTTAAATGGCTGTAATAGTCATGTAGCATTCAGAGTGAGGAAATGGACAGAAAGGTCAAGTAAGTAGATCAAAGACAGACAAATGATGAAACTGCAGAGAAGCAAAATGTGAACTCAGTCTGGCTCCAAAGATCAAGCTTCTAATTGCTACCCTATCTGTGTCTTTCTAAAGGCAAAACATTTTACTAGTTTCCACCAGTTTTTGTTTAGTACTTTAACAAACATTGATGTTTAAATTTACTGTCATTTAAAGCTTCACTTTTTCAAGAATAAATAGCTCAAAGATTGAAGAAAATATATCAACTGGAATACATAGCTAAGGTAATTACAACAAATGGGGGTGAATATCTGAAATAAAAAAGTACAATTTATTACCAGAAAAAACTTGTTTCCGTTTTCATGATTTAAATTCTAATTAAATCCTACATTTTGTGGGGATCATCTATTCAGTGTTCATCATTGTGATCCCTGACACGTAAAGTATACTGTTTCATCTTCCCTGAATTTTGGTAATGCTAACTTATACATTTAAATTAACTTAGAATTCTTCTATCTCATAGAAATAGCAAGGTAAAATAAGCAATTCCAGCCATTTCTTAGCTGTAGCAGGCATTTTTCTTTGTGAAATAGGTGAATGATTACAATTACTCAAATTATCTAAACTTTATTTTTTTTTGGTACTTGGGATTGAAGCTTGGGGCACTTTACCACTGAGCTGTATCTTTTACCCTTTTTCAAGGAATTTTCCTTGGTACAGTTCCCAAGGCTATTATTCAAACTTGTAAACCTGCTTCAGCCTCTCAAATTGCCCAGCCCTAAGCTAATTTTAGCATTAAAATCACAAAAGAGCCACAGGGGTGGTGCAAGCCTGTAATCCCTGCACTTTGGAAGGCTGAGACAGGAGAATCTCCCGAGTTCAAAGCCAGCCTCAGCAGTGGCAAGGCGCTAAGCAACTCAGTGAGACCCTGTCTCTACATAAAACACAAAATAAGGCTGGGGATGTGGCTCAGTGGTCAAGTGCCCCTGAGTTCAATCCCCAGTACAAAAAAAAAAACCACAAAACGCAACTTTCTAGTTTGCCAAACATAACTATTAGGTAGTTTTTAGGTTAATAAAATTTATTTCTACACAAAAAGGGCATGCTTATTTAACTTCTTATAGTTAATATAAACTAGAGAAAACCAGCCCAAAACCAATCAGTTAACAGGATACTGGATCACTAATTTGATGTTTTTGTTTAATGTTTTCCATAGCTGTCCATCTTGTAGCATGCTATTATATAAAACCAGGTTGTGGTCTGGGAATGTGGCTCAGTGGTAACGTGCTTGCCACATTGAGTCCCTGGATTCAATCCCAAACCAAACCAGATCAACAGATTGTGCTTTATATTGATGTTTGTTACTATGAAAAATGACTACCACACTGATTAGCAATTTATTATTCATGCCTCAGAATAGTACTCAGGCCAGGCATGCTGGTCCCTGTAATCTCAGCAACTTGGGAGGAGGCTAAGGCAGGAGGTTTGCGAGTTCAAGGCTAGCTTCAGCACATTAGCAATCTTGCTAATAAAAAGTGTTGAGAAGGGCTGGGGTTGTGGTTCAGCGGTAGAGTGCTTGCCTCACATGTGTAAGGTACTGGGTTCCATCCTCAGCGCTACATACAAATAAATGAATAAACAAAGATCCATCAACTATTAAAAAAAAAAAAAAAAGGTGCTGAGGATATAGCCCAGTGGTAAAGCACTGCTGGGTTCAAGGCCCTGTACTGGGAAAAACAAAAATAGTAGTTGGCACATCTCGGTGCTCTTTAAACTTTTTTCTGTACTGGGGATTGAACCCAGGGTCACTACAACCCCAAACCCATTTTTAAATTTTGAGACAGGGTCTCACTAAGTTGCTCAGGGTCTTGTTAAATTACTGAGGCTGTCCTTGGATGCCTCAGCCTCCCCAGTTGCTGGATTACAGGTGTGAGCCACCATGCCTAGCTTCTTTAAATGTTAAAAATTCTGGAGATATGAATATTAAATCCAGCAACTACATTTTGTAGTTATCATATAGGATAGCACCATCTACATCCTAGCTATTCCTGAATGAATTAATAAAGTGTTGTGAAGTCTCTGAAGGAATGTCAGGTTTAATTTTTTCCACTTTCCTAAATCAAAGATTTTTCTTCCTTTAAAACATTTTGTTCTTAACACAACTATGTATGTACATAGCAGGGATTTGACACAGAGCATCAAATACTTTCAACTTCATGTCCCTTTTTTTTGGTCCTGTCCCAGATTTTCTAAATCTAGTATTCTTTACCTATTATTCCCCATTTCTCCCAAATTTAGGATATTAAATTTTTTACTGATAAGCTAACACTTTTTATGTGATTACTATGCAATACTGTTCTAAGTGCTTGACATATATTAATCCTCATAATAACCCCACAAAATAAGTACTATTATTATTCAGGTTTTAAGTGGAAAAAACTGAGGAAGAGAGACATCAAGTAACTTACCCAAAAAGTCACAGGTACTAGTGTTGGAGCCGGCTTAGGAACTTGAGTATAATCTGCTTTTACTACTGTTAATAGGCTTTTCTCTAAGCCTCACACAGATGAAGAAAATGAAACTCAGAGTTCAATTAACTCAAAATTCCCCTAGTGGCTGGGGATGTAGCTCAATTGTACAGTGCTTGCCTAATGTGTATGAGACAGCCTAGTTTGGATCCCAGTCTACAAAAAAACACAGCAAAATCCCCCTGGTGAGTAACTCCAAGCCCGTAAACCTGTGTTTTCTATTTTATCAGAAAAGCAGTATGGGATTAGTCATTTTAGTCAGAAAGGCTGAGTTAAAATCCTGTCTTTCACACTTAATGACTATGTGACCTTGAGAAAGTTAATTTTCCTCATTTCCAAAATGTAGATAATAGAATTTACCAAATCAGGTTGATGAGGAATAGGGAAATAAGTACAAATAAGGTGCTCAGAAAAGTACCTTAGTAAGTACTATTTCTTTTATTTCTAACTTACCTCTTTTCTTTATTAGACAAACAAAAGAAATTAAATTGGCATATGTGGTCCTCTGAGGAAGCAGCTATAAACCAAAGGTTAAGAACAAATGCTCAGATTAAGTTGGTTTGGGTTTACACCCCAAGCATGTATACCTTAGAAAGTTGACCTAGAATTTCAGCATGTTCATTTGATACTGAGAGAATAGTACTGAGGAATAGATGAGGTGATACACAACTGTTTCCTGGCAAGTGTTTAATAAATATTAACTGTGGATCCGCTCTACATGCCTAACATAATGTTTAAACAGTGGCAGAGGTTAAGACTTTTTTTTGTGCTTTACTTCAGTATATTGTTTCTTCCCCAGCATCACCCTGAATGTGTTTAGGTTCACTAACAATATTTTTCAGTTATGAAGATCAGAACAACTATAAAGAAAATTGTTATTGTTACCACTTAAGTCACCACTTACCTACTAGTAATAATAACAAATTTTCAGCAAAGGGAATATGAATATATTAATATTCAACCACTGTAAATCACCACCACAGAAGGGAAAATGGAACTTTTCCTTACTGACCACATGAAAGACTATTAGAAGGTATTTGCAAATTGGTATTATTTAGGCATATCCTTTTCTACTTTTAACCAAAGTTCTTTATTCCCATGGGAATAAAGTTCACATTCCCACAGAATGTGCAAAATCCAGGTTAACATTAAACCCACATAATAAGAATCCTACTCAAGAATTGTAGGTAGGTAAATGAAATATACATTAGAACTATTTAATAGGTTATCTTACAAATAAGATGACTGCCAGACGTGCATTCTCTTAATGTGAAAAGTTATACAAGTATTTTAAGTTCTAGTAAAGCTGGGAAATTTTCTTAGGCTAATACCTGACAAAATATTGGAGAACCTTTTATCAACACCATCTTTTCCCAAGCACCTTCATACTGCTTCCTCAGTTCTTGGTAGACTTTAATGTAAATCAAAGGGCAAATTAATTAATAATTCAAGCAAAATTTCCCTGTTGACAAAAATTTTGAAAGTTAAGATTAGGTAGTATACATAAATACAATCACTTCAGTTAAAACAAAAATTTATTGATCTAAAATTATTGCTAAAAACCTTATGTAAGTTCAGCAAGAACTTTACTTAAGCTTAATGCTCTTTTTAACTCCTGCACGAATTCCAGATAATTCACCACTATAGCGTTGCTCTTCTCTTCGAACTTCACGAACCTGGCCTCTTCTTCGAATTTTGGCTCTTCTAAACTTCTCCCTATGTTTCACTCTGGGATTGCGGTCGATTTTCTTTCTTCTAGGTGTAAGTCCCCTATTTTTAGCAATCTGATAGGTGATAGCTCTCTTTACATTTTGATCTTCAAAAGCCTGTTCTTCAGTGCTATTTTCTTCTATCTTTCTCTTCAACTTTTGCCTGTCATCTATTTCTTTGTAATACTTCAGAGCAGCAGCTTCATCAAAATCAGAACCCTCAGAGAGCTCTTCAGCTGAAGCAGCAGAAGCCTCTGAAACAGACTTTGGCTTGGACTTGGTGAATTTTGCTTTTGCATTCAGTTCTTTCTTTACAGCATCACCCTTGAGTAAATGACGAATTTCAGAGGACAGCCTCTGATCCACAACAGACAGTTTGTTGATTAGATTTCGGTAGGTGACAAGTCTTTCTATGACAGGATGTCCATGTACAGGGATTCTTCTAGCTTTTAGGATCAAATAAAAACTGATGTTGGAACAATAGTTCAAGTAGAGGTTATATTTGGTTCTCAGATATTTGCTTCCTTTTCCGGATGGAATGATCCGTTGCTCCACCAACTGTAACAATGGCTCCAGCTCATCCTTCATTTCTGTCAACTTGACTTTCAGGTCTTCTATTAACTGCAAGAGCTCTGGTGATTCCTTCCGCAACATCTTCAGCTTCTCTTTCACTGAAACTTTAGCCAAATCTTTCACGACCCGTGTCTCAGCCTCATCTACCTGAGGCACTGGTTTTGCAAAGGCTTCCACCCAGGCAACTCCAAAATCATCCTCTTGTAGGGCCTGGGCTAGACGCCGCTGAATTACTTGTGCCTCCTCCTCTTCCTCTCTTTCCTCCTCCTCTACTTCTTGTTGACTCTGCCGGCCTCGGGATTTGGAACCATAGTCTGTGTCATAGTAAAGTTTTTTCCTCTGACCCCACGACAAACTGGGATCCACGGAGTCCTCATTATCACTCTGCATGGAGCTTCCACCACCATCATCATCATCGCCATCCTCCTCGTCCTCCTCACTCTCTCTCTCTTCGTCGTTTTCATCGCCAATGTCTAAGGGCAGCACCTCTTCCTTATCATCGCCATCCTCCTCATCCCCACTCTCAAACTCGCTCCAGCCCTTGGCCAGGGCTGCCCGAGATCGTGCCTCATGAAAATCATCTACCTGATCCTGATAGTAGCTGGAGTCTCCAGGTGAGGGCGGCGATCCTAAATCTTCATTTTCATCCGCGGTGGCGCGACTTGCCTTGGCTTGCACAGCTGCCCACTTGACCGCTCCGCGCCGCCGTGATCTCCCCACCATGGCTGTCCCTCGGTCTCAGGTTCTGCAGCGACGCCGGGATTTCGCCACTCTGGTCTGGGCACACGAACCACGCGTTCCAGCAGCAAGCGGCTTTAAACTACCGCGCGTTCCCCTACCACGCGACTTTACCGGCGCCCGGGTCGCCCGCGGGAGTTGTCACTTCCTTCCGGCCCCAGGATGCTCTCCGCCTGGCGTGTCAACTAGGACTTCCGCTCAATCCCGTAGGCTTAGTCACATTGATAGCGCTTTCCTTTTCGCTGTGTCTTCTTAATGCCAGTCGGTTCCGGCGAATTAAAATCTTTCCGTGTAGAAACAACAGGTTGAGGAAATTCCGTTCCGCAGAACCCTTTCCGGAGATTTCTGTACTTTATCTCGCGAGCCTAGGCGTGGCGGGACGGGGTGAAAGCTCCCTAAGGCGACTTTGCACTGGCCATTGGAGGGCGCTGTTCCCCCACGCCCAGGACCTGTCCCGAGGTAATCTAGTGAGTTGTACACAGGAGCGGAGTGCTAGTGGAGATTGTTTTCCCGCCCAGAGTTTGTTTTCTCTTCTTATTAGTATGGAAGTTAAGGTGTTCCTCCCGTTCCCTCCCCGCTGCAACTTGCAGACACCGCATTTCTGGGCACCACAGCCTGAGGCGGCGGCACCAATGGGCTTCTGAATCCTCATGGCCGCGTCGCCGCTGGAGCGAAGGCTAGCGGTCTCCCCTGGGCTGAGCTTTTCTTGTGTCTCCCTGCCCACAGGGCTCAGTGAAACACTCCCTGTGGATTTGAAAATCCTAGGTGGCCTAAGGGGTGACGGTGGGAGGCCGAGCATAACTCTTCTTGAGGAACTCAAGTGGTTTCCCGGGGTCGATCCTTTTATTAAAGGGGACAAGCACCGGGACTTCCTTGAGCTGAAAAAACAAGGTCTTCCAAGATGCTTGGGAAATCATATTCTAACTTCCAGGGCCGGGCTCTATTTATTAAAGAATAGATAGATACCTTATTGTTTAGAGTGGAGTTGTAATATTTAGTGAACACACGGAGAGTGCGTCTTCTTCAACATAGATAAAAGCACCAAAGGCATGCCGGGCAGCGATTCGGCTGTGAGAGAACAATTGTGACAAAAGCAGACGCTGTTCCCGCACTTGGGGTCTGACAGGGGACACACGTTCATCGACTAATCTTAGAGAATATGTTAAATCATGATTGGGGTAAGTACTGTGAATACATAAGCACACATTCCTGTGTTAGCCAGCGTTCAGCTCTGAAAGCTCCCAACATAGTGTTTATGTCCCTGTACATACCAGCCGCTTTTAAAAGGATGTGATATTCCTGCCCAAACTGGGGGAATTTCAGCTATATTCGCCTCTTTGATCTCTTCTTTAACTTCCTCAGTTGTTTTTTCCCCAAGTTCCTCAATAGCACTGAGTGGATCTCTATGATTAGATTTTAATCATCTAGTACGGTGCTTGGCACAGAATAGGTTTGCAGTCAACAAGTATTAAAATAACAGTATTTGATTACCTAACTTAGGTGCTAAATAAAGCCGAGTGAATTAATAATAAATGCATACAGCTATAAACATGTCCAAGGGAGATAACCCGAGCTAAAAGGGATTGATTAATTTTGACTTTAATTGTATACATGTGAAAATAGAGACTTGGGAAGATTACATAAGGAAATCCAACACAGAAACCAGAGACAGATCCTACACAAGACTTTAATTGTCAGTCCTTTGCCTCTTTATATAAATGAGTGAAGGTGTGAGTAAAGTCTATGTTCTTTTCCAGAGGGTAGGTTTTGGTGGGTGGATGATAAAACCCAGAAGCACAGATTAAAATATTTGGAAAAAGGTGGTAATAAGGGAAGAATTAGTCAAACTAGTCTTCAGAAGTATTGTCAGGGCTAGAGATATGAAAGAATTGCCCTACAATTTAATGTTTAAGTCATTTAATGTTTAAGACATTGCATATGATGGGTTCAAAGTTAATATTAATAATACCTTCACATGTTGGAAGCTGAACTTCTGTTGCTAGAATTAATGGTGACATACAATTTATTTGCAGAAAATATAGTGTCATTAGAAAAACAATACAAAATTTCAGAAAAGTGATTTTTTATTTTATTTATTTATTTATTTTTTAATTAGTTTATTTAGTTGCATTTCAAGTCATAGTACATATATAGAGCTCTGTTTTTCCAAATCGAAAAGTGATTTTTTAAATGTATTTTTAGTTATAGATGGACACAATACCTTTATTTTATTTATTTATTTTATGTAGTGCTGAGGATGAACCCAGTGCCTCACATGTGCCAGACAAGCACTCTACCAGTGAGCTACAACCCCAGCCCAAAAGTGATATTTTGAATTAATGTTTTAAAATTGTTAATGGTGTCTTCAGCATTCTTAAACCTTTATAAGATTTTACAAAATACAGTTTATGAATAGAAAATGTGAATAGAAATGTGCATGACATTTTTTTTTTTTTTGTACTGGGATAGAACCAAGGGGCACTTTATGATGGAGCTACATCCCCAACACTTATTTTTTAAAAATTTATTTTGAGACAGGGTCTTGCTAAGTTGCTGAGGTTGGCCTTAAACTTGTGATCCTTCTGCATCAGCCTCCAGAGTTGCTGGGATTACAGGTGCATGCCACCATACTGGGCTAGGAAGTTGTTTTTTTTTTTTTTTTTTTTTTTTGGTACCAGGGATTGAACTCAGGGGTACTCTGCCACTGAGCCACATTCCCAGCCCTATTTTGTGTTTTATGTAGAGACAGGGTCTTGCTGAGTTGCTTAGCACCTTGCTGTTGTTGAGGCTGGCTTTGAACTCGCGATTCTCCTGTTTCAGCTTCCCAAAGTGCTGGGATTACAGGCATGCACCACTGTGCCCGGCTAGGAAGTTAATTTTTGAATGTTAAATTTTAATTTTTTTCATTCAGCAATATTAACTACCTACTATTTGTAGCACAATATATACTATAGTAGATCTGAAAGCAAATTAGTCAGTTATAGAGTATATAATGGAGTAGAAAGAAGATTTGGCCTCAGAGAGCTTACCATCAGGTAGAAAAGAAAACACATATACAGCTGGGCATGGTGACACATTCTGTGATCCCAGCGGTTAGAGAGGCTGAGGCAGGAGGATTGCAAATTTAAAGCCAGACTCAGTAATTTACCGAGGCCCTAATCAATTTAGCAAGACTGTCTCAAAAAAGTAAAAAGGGCTGGGGATGTGGCTCAGTTTAGCGCCCCTGGGTTCAATCCCCATTACCAAAAAACAAAAACAAAAAAAACAAACCACAAATAACAAACACATATACAGATTTCTAAAATGTAGGGCAAGGTGTGTCTTAAACCCAGTGCTATAAGAAACAACTTCTACATTGTTACTTTGGGAATATTGCTTAAAGAATGTTGCATCTAAATGGGGATTGTAATTATATCCTTGCTCTAAATATGTTAAATTTTTCTTATGCTTAAACATTATTTAGTCACATAAAAGAAATACCAATTGCTCTGTTCATTTTTATGCAAATTATTTGAGAATTTATACTCATACTTGGACCAAAATACATATATTATTATATATGTTAGAAATTATGTTGGATATTTTAAATGGGAATGATCATATTGCTCTAATATTATTTAATTAGTTTATACTAAATTTTATATTTCTTATCTAAATAAGAGTTTCAATATTTAATGAATGTTAAGAAAGTGTTGTATTCTAACAAACTTTTAATAAAGAATAGCTTAGAAGTCAGTTCTTCAATTCTAGCAGTTCCATTGTACCCTTTGTAAGTCTAGTATGTGAATTATTTACCACTTAGGTAAAGAATTTTTGTTGTTGAAAATTTGTGTTTTTTTTTTTTTGTTTGTTTGTTTTTTTTTTCCTCTATGTACATTTATTTGCTACTGAAAATTAAAATAGCACATCAAAATGTCCTTTTATTGCAATTCAAATTTTTGAAAACCAGAAAATCTAATTATCTACTATAATTATTACAGTCTAATCAAACTATCCAATATTCTCCTTATATCTCTTCCAGTTCCTGAGTTTTATTTCACGAATTTCAGGCTTATCATATC
>PVHX01013146.1:0-56067 GCA_004024805.1 Geosciurus inauris | reverse complement strand
ATTTGGTTTTTTTGAGATTGGCTTACTTCACTTAGCATGATATTCTCCAACTCCATCCATTTACCTGCAAATGCCATACTCTCATTCTCTTTTATTGCTGAGTAATATTCCATTGTGTATATATACCAGTTTCTTTATCCATTCATCTATCAAAGGGCATCTAGGTTGGTTCCACAGTTTAGCTATTGTGAATTGAGCTGCTATAAATATTGAAGTGGCTGCGTCACTGTAGTAGGCTGTTTTTAAGCCTTCTGGGTATAGACCAAGGAGTGGGATAGCTGGGTCACATGGTGGTTTGATTCCAAGTTTTCTAAGGAATCTCCATACTGCTTTCCAGATTGGTTGCACCAATTTGCAGTCCCACCAGCAATGTATGAGTGTGCCTTTTCCCTCACAACCTCGCCAACACTTATTGTTATTTGTATCCTTGGTAATTGCCATTCTGACTGGCGTGGCCCTACCTTTATGTATGACTGCATGTATGCTGTGATTCTATATCATATACAACCAGAGAAATGAAAAGTTGTGCTCCATCTGTGTACAATGAATCAAAATGCATGTGACTGTCATGTATACCTAAGTAGAATAAATAAATAAATAAAATTAATTAAATAAAAAAAGAAAAAAATTTGAATGCTTATTAAATGATAAAAAAACAAATTAGAGATTTGGTGAGCTTCCTTTGTTTTCTCATAATTGGGGATGAAATGAGCACTGTTTCATACCACTGTTGAAATAGAGAATTGTTAGAATCCTACTGAAAAGCTATTTGAAAATAGGTACCAAGAGACATAAAAATACATCTAGGCTATTGTATTCTATCTACCTCTATGTAAAATGAGAAAATTGCAAACTTCCTTATTCCACTTTTACCATTCACTCTTTCTTTCTTTCTTTTTTTTTTTTTGCTATACTCTATATGTAAACCTTACTTATTTTTAAACCATCAAATTACAGGTATTTTCTTATTACCATGAAAAAATTGTTAAGATATGTGTTTGTTTATACCTCAGTTAACTTGAATATGTCTTTAAAGTCGTAGCCATTTGGTTTTAGACTAAATCTAATGAAGCCTTTTTAGTGTTCCTTTTTCTTTTTCTCATGTGAATAGGAACTTGACTGGGTTCAGAATTCTTAAATCACAACCTGTTCCTATAAAATCTCTGATAACAGAGATTTCAACCTTGTTGGTTAAGTATAGGTGACTTATAGGTGACCGATGTGATTTGAAAAGTGAGAAAAGCATCTCTGCCCTGAGAGTCAATGAGAGGATTCCTAGCAATTTTAGTCCCACAGAAGTCACCTGAGGCTACATAAAGTCCCAAGCATTTACCATACACTGCTCAATTCCTCTGCTAGGCCATGTGGTGATCCTGTTGGGAAGTCCTACTACAGATGTAGTGTCTCTGTGGTGTGTCTGGGAAAGTTGGAAACCCAGACAGTCTTTCTTTGTATTTATTTTTTTCCTTCATCCTACATGCTTGCAAATTTCTTCTTCACTGTTGAACTTCCAGGCGTTTGTAAGATTGTATTTATATTCAGTCCCTTCTAGTTAAATTTGACAATTCATGGAGTTACTTTAATCTGTATACTGTTTATTCTTTAATTTGGAATTTTTCTTCTCTCACAGACAAGTCTACTGTTTGGGATCCCCATTAAAAATGAAGATCTTTATCACTGATCATGAGATTCTTTAAAGTTTGGAGCATAGATGATTATGGTTCAGAACATCAGTAAAAGAAGGAACATGACAGCTGTCTTAGTCTATTTCATGCTGCTGTAACAGAATACCAGACACTGAGTGACTTATAAAGAAAAAAAATTTCGTTCACTTTTCTGGAGACTCAGAAGTCCAAGATCAGGGTGTTACATATGATGAGGCCCTTCTTGCTGCATCACAGCATAGTATAAGGTGTCACACAGGCAAGAAACCACAAGAGAAGGCAAAAGCAATCCCAACTGTGTTTTATAACAAACCCACATTCTCAACCATTAACTGATGAGAGTTGAACACTCATGATCTAATTACCACTTAAAGATCCTACCTCTCAACCTTGTTACATTGGGGATCTAGTTTCCAACACATAAATTTTGAGGGACACATTCAAACAATAGCAGCATCTATACCTCAGTACAAATTTCAGCTCTTGATTTTATCTAATTAAGAAGGTTCTGCTGTATTTCAACCTATCTCATTCAAGTGGGATAAAAATATAGATAGGTGAGGAATCTGCAGAGAACAGTATGAGTCATATGTAGTTTGAGCCATATGTAGTATTGAGCACTTGAAAATATGCTAGAAAGATTGAGGAACCATATATTTAACTGTACTCAATTTTGGGGGGTGGAAGATACCAGAGGTTGAACTCAGAGACACTCAACCACTGAGCCACATCCCCAGCCCTAACTCAATTTTAACCAATTTTAATTTAAATAGCCAAATGCCTTGGACAACAGAGTCCAACACATATCACAGACTTGTCTTTAGTCAACTATTTTCCCCTGAAATAATTACCCCTATCAGGAGATGCTGAAACATATATCAAGGAGAGTTTAAACAAAAATTGTCTAAGATTTCTTCCAATGATATGTCACCTGAGTTTTTTTTGGTATTAAGGCGGATCCCGGTGGGGTGGAAAAAAGAACCTGCCTCATCCTTCCAGGATTTTCTGTACTGCATCTCCTTTTAGTCATGCCTTATGGTCAAATGTGAGTCAACTGGAGGACTCAAGGACCCATACAATTGGAAGTGGTCCATTGGTTTTTGGAAAGAACTGGACAATTCAATATGGAGTCTTTTCTTCTCCCTTGGGAGTCCTTTCTGTCCATTGAGTTCTATGATCAATGATCTCAATGGTCTTCACAGGAAATGACAAGACCTAATCTCATAAAATCACCTGAAATTCACTGTTCATTTAACCTGTGGGGAACCATCTCGTAGCTAATATTCAACTTCTAATCTCACTATGCATGTAAAACAGTGTTTTATGGCATCTTATCATATTCTACTCTTGCATTACCAAAAAATGTTTTTAAATGCCTAATGACCTATTTTATGCCCAGCATGTGGTTAAAAATTAAAATAATGCTGTTCATTCCACTCACAAAATGATTTTTCATCTTGGGAAAAGTATTGATTATTCCCACAGAACCTCACTGAACAGGTTGAGCCACATAGAGAACACAATATTTGTTGAAATTTATAAGATGAAGTGGCTAAGAACAATATTTTATTTACTTATTAATTATTTTTATTTGCTCAAAGTGTATCTGTTTCTTGATATGAGTTTAGATTTACTATGTAAAAATAAGCTTATGGTTAATTGAGAATGATTTATGGTTATAACTGTAAGTACAGAAAGGACAGGTCTGAGACTGAGAAGAAAAAAATCAGACATCTTAAAAGTATGACTTTGATTCCAGCTCTTTTAGTGTTTATTCATTTATTCTCTTTTAGTGTTTATTCATTTCCTCGTCCCACTCTTTTTCTATGTAGAAATGGTGAAGTAACGTACAATTCAAATTCAAGATTCAAATATTTTTTAATTGTTCCATAGAAAGTACTTAGAAGTATATACTTATGCAACAACGGAATTACTATTTTCTCTTATTACTCTGGTTAGTTGATTTGAAATTATCATGAAACCAAACAGCTTTTTATATGATTTACAAATCATACACACATACACACACACACACACACACACACACACATAGCTGCTTCCTCCTCCCAATCCCTATCACCTACAGAACCTGCCTTATTACTGTACAGGTAACAGTACAAAAATAAGGGGATCTTGTATCTATTTAGGGAATCTTTGAGTTTATAAGGAAGAGAGGAAGTTGTTTCTCTTTTGAAAAACAACTTTGAAGATTTTACTCCAGAGAAAAATCTCAGTTATAAATATCCTCTCTATGTGGTTCAACCTGTCCCCAAAATATCTTTTCTCTTCCTAAATATATTTATCTCAGAAAATCCCTTCCTTCTGTCATAATGTCTCAAATTCTGCCAAATAGAATTGCATATTTGTTAACAATTATTCTCTTTTAAAATTCAAATATCTTTGAGAATAAAATATATTTGTCACCAGGTTGATTATTATGTGCAGTACCTAAAACATGCAAAATGCAAGATAATAATCCTCACACTTTGGTATACATGATGTAAAATTCTTTAGTTTTTTAGAAGTGTGAAATTTTAGGTCCCACCCCCAGAGTTTCTAACTCAATAGTTTTAAGGTGGGTTTAGGAATGGACATTTTAACAAGTACCTCTAGGCGATTCTGAAGGATGTTGCTCAGTCTTAGGACAGGGAATACCGGGGTGATGTGCACTTCACAATCTGTGTACTTTGCATGGGCCTGTGCGATTTGAATACATGGAACATTGGGCTCCTGGAGAAAGAGCTAAATTTGAAAAATAGATGTATATATGAAAACCATTCTGCACCTATGGCATACTTTGCCATTTCAAAATTTCAACAAGGTTTAGTTTTGCCCCCAAGAAGACAGAAACGTCTCCACTTTTCTTCCTCTTCTTTCTTCCCTATTCTCCTTCTACAAAACTTTCAGCTCTCATAACCTAGAAAATATTTTATATACTCCAATTTCATATGGACATAATGATGTTTTCTGTTTTGCCTTAGGAATCCATCCATCATCTTTAACATTACTTCAGTAAGAAAACATACAAAAATCCAACTACCCCTTCCCAAAGATAGCTTAAAATTTATACTAAGAAGAAAACCAGAAAGACAAGATTCCAGTAAGAAAATAGGCAACTCAATATTTTCAAGAATCAGTATATAAATTGATTACGTTGCCTTCTAAAAGTTGCATTGATCAGGAGAAATATATTGGGGAATTATTATCATACTGTAGAATTCCCCAAACTATTTTGTTGTTCCTTTGAATGTTTCAATTAAAGTTTTTAAAATCTTCAAACTTTTCAACTCTTATGGCTTAAATATGAAATTTGCAATGTTGAGAGGTGGGACCTTGGGAAAATGATTGGACCATGAGGGCT
Source organism: Geosciurus inauris (assembly GCA_004024805.1). NCBI lineage: Eukaryota > Metazoa > Chordata > Mammalia > Rodentia > Sciuridae > Geosciurus > Geosciurus inauris. Next base: position 51,042 of record PVHX01013146.1, on the reverse strand, counting down.
CTGATCTCATCAATGGATTAATCCATTGATGGGCTTGTAGCTGATGGTAATATTGGGAGATGGTGGAAACTGTATGAAGGTGGGGCCTCATTGGAGGAAACAGGGTTTACCCTTGGAAGATATTTCTTATCCCTGGCCCCTTTCTTTTTGTCTCTCTCTTTTTCTGTTTCCTGGCTGCCATAAGCTGAGAAGTCTCCTCTGCCATGCCCTTTCTCCATGGTATTCTGCCTCATCTCAGATACAAAACAATGGAGCCGTCCCAGCTGACCATGGACTAAAACTTCTGAAACCATAATCCAAAATCAGTCATTCCTCTTAAGATTTTTATTTTATCAAACATTTGTCACATGACAAAAAGGTGAATAACACATAAACTCATGCATCTATCTAGTATAAAAGAATAGCATTAAGTCTATTATAAACAAATTTTGGATTATTCCTCTACTGCTTTATATTAGGACTGCAAAAATGTAATGCCATTATTCCTTTGCTATATAAAGTGTGGCCTTCAGACTTGCAGCATCAGCATCCCTAGCATAGTGTTAGAAATGCAGAATTACATACCCCACCCCGCACCACCCCGAATCCAGTTCTTCATTTGAGTAAAATTCCTGGTGACTCTTATTCACATTAACATTTAAGAAGCACCATTTTCTTTCACATCAGGATTACTTCTGAAGAAACTTAAAATCTATATGCTATGGTTGTTTTCCAAAGTTGGGAACATTAAGGATCTTGACTCTGAATCTGAAAATAAACATATGGATTATGGCTTTAGAATTGATTTTTCAGAAATAAATCAGTTTTTATGAATGCTAGTTACAAAAATATTACATTTTTCTCATTTCAATTCCTATTAAGAATTATACGGGCCGGGCGCGGTGGCACAAGTCTGTAATCCCAGCACTTAGGGAGGCTGAGACAGGAGAATCGCGAGTTCAAAGCCAGCCTCAGCAATGGCGAGGCACTAAGCAACTCAGTGAGACCCTGTCTCTACATAAAACACAAAATAGGGCTGGGGATGTGGCTCAGTGGTCGAGTGCCCCTGAGTTCAATCTCCAGTACCAAAAAAAAAAAAAAAAAAAAAGAATTATACGAAGTAAATCTGAATTCTTGGTTGACCTATGGGTAGAAAATGGCAGAGACTCTTTCAATAGTGAGTAGGACCATGGATGATACTAGATGAGATTTTTTTGAATACATATCCAAAAGCACATAATAATGTAAAAGCACACTTCTACTGCTAGGCAGATAATAATTCTAGTTAGGCTATTTGATGGTCGGCCAATGTCAACCCAGTTTCAGAGGAGAAAAATGTTAAGTTGGGCAGCCATGAAGCCCTTCAAAAAATTTTGGTTGGTTATTAAATCCAGAAGCAAATTTCATTTTTTAAAAATTCCATAACTCTCACCTCAAACATTTTAGATACCTTCAATTAAAAAAAACCCAGCAAATTGTGAAAGCACTCAAAATAAAATGGGGGGAGTAATGGACAAAAATAAAAGTTTATTCATAACAGATGTTTTAAATTTTTTCTTCCTAACTTAAATCATCTACTTCACTTGGTCATTAGTTTTGTAGAAGGCGGTTTCCAAATGTCCCAAATTGGAAACTGACTTCTGACCTGATATTTTCAGTTGTTATAAGTACATATTGACTAGTATACCATGGAACAAAGACATAGTTGTGTCCTTTAGGGAATATTTATTTCATCTTATTCCTTAACTGCAACCCATAAGAAAGCCAATCAGTGTGAAAATATATGCAGAATTTTTAACAGCAACATGCAAAAGAGTAGGTGGAAGAACACAAAGCCATCGGCATAATCAAACAACGTAAAGCACCTTCCTTTAATGAATTCATGATGTGTGATTAAAAGCTTATTTTTATTCACCACCAAAAACACTATACAATGTTGATGACCCAATTTTTTTACTCATTTAAATTATTTTCTCTTTAATTTACTGATTTCCTATTGCTACTTTTGCATTATTCCAATTTATGAAAATTTCTGATTTCTTCTCATTTTATACAACTTCAACCATTTTAGCAGTTTCTTTTCTAAAAATCTTGATATTATTGACTCAGATTATTTTAGGTTATCAGCTTCTCATGGACAGGGCTTAACCCTACCATTAGTATGGAAATGTCATACAACCAGCAGACAAAGGTGAATGTTGTTATGCTTTGTAAACATAAAGAAAATAGATATTTGGGATTTAGTTTAAATAATTCAAAATCTCCATGTGTGTTATATAAATATAAATATGTGTGTGTGTGTATGTGTGTGTGTGTATATGTGTGTGTGTGTGTAGTTGTACTAATGAAGAGTAAATGCAGCTAGACATAATAGAAATAAATACCACTTGATTATATAGAACTCCAATTCTAAGGAGCTGGCATCTTAACTGCCTCTGTAAATATACAAACAGATATACACAAAAATGGGCAGTGCATGCAGCACTCCTCAACATCTATCAAGAAGCTTAATGCTATCAAAGTCCTCCAGTGATAATGAAACTCAAGGCTCAAAGGACAGTAGGAATATTATTCCATATAATGTATTATGCATCAATAGTTTCAGGCGGGCAAATTCTACCAGCCTCTCAGGCCACGACAACAGAGTTAGTGAAAAGAATATTAACTATTAACTTATTCAAGAAATGGAAAAACAGACAGACAGACCAAAGAGAGAGAGAAAAATATATAAATATATAGGTATATAGACACCTCTCTCTCACCCCCTGGATCCCCCTCACCTCCCCCACCTTTTCTTTTTTTCTAACTACTTTTTTTCTATGTACCTGTATTCCACAAACCTACTTCGGGCTCTATGCTCTTATTCTCCAAATATTTATCTGATCTGACCCTCTTTTCTTTCTGTCCATTTTTCTCCCTCTCTCTTTCTCTCTCTCACATCTTTTAATTTTTCCTTTATTTGCCATCAAAGCTTAAGTCAAGGTCAAAGTCAAAAATATATTTGTTGTCATTCAGCCCAATATTCACTTGTCAGATGAAGGCTATTTCAAATCAATTCTTCATTATGACTATGTTCCAAATTCAACCCTAGTTAACATGTGTATCTGACAGCCCATGACATTAATTCCAGGGAACAATATTCCATTTTCTTTCTCAATATAAAAACTACACAGTCACCAAGAGCAAATTTTAAAAAAGAAGACTCGCCGAAGTCTCTTTGTCCCATAGTAGTGTCTATTTGTCATTTCAACAAAGATACATTGGGTCCATTATCAGGAAATAGTCATTATTTCCAATTATTTTTAACATTAAAACTGCACCCTAATCTTTAAAATCTCTTTCTTCTGATCTTTCTCATATCATATATTCAACAGATATATTTTAGGCAGTTTGAAATCCTTTCTCATCATTGTGTAAGAAATGCAGCAAGAAACTTCTTTTAAACTCACTAAGAGATATGTGCTTCATTCCATGTGCACTGTACAAAAAAATTGCCATACAGTACACTTAATATCAGGCAGATTAACAGAAAAAAAAGGCAAGGAAAATTTATGAAGAAAATGCGAGGAAAATTTACATAATTTTGCATGAGTATTCGAATAATAGCAGAGGGGCGAAATTAGCACAGAAAGAAGTTTTGTCAACTTTGTTATTCTCTAAAGCAGGACAGATTATGGGTTTCCCTACTGAGTTGATACATAATGCATGCTTAAGTGTTTTAACATGGACTTTTAAAAATAAAGGAAGATTTTCCCCTGAATACCAGGAATTTGCCAACTAAATTAAACGTTCCAATAGTATAGTAAAGATATATTAGTAGTTTTCCTTTGGTTTTTCTAGCATCTTCCATGAAAGCCATGAATTGTCAAGGCTTCTGGCTACTTGCTCACTGCCTCTGATTTATAGTCTGCTCCAAAGAAGTCTCATCATCAGTCACAATGTATATGTACATCTGACCATTCATCCTTTTATTATTCCTATGTACATAGAGGTGGAAGTCCCATTTATGAAGAAAAGAAGCAGGAAATATCTGTCAAAAGTTTTAGAAACACCAAACTTAAAATAAAGCATTTGAAATGCTATGGAAATTCTGCAAAATCAATCCCCAAGTGATGTGAAGCCTCCTTGTTCTTTTGTGCTTTGCTCTTTAAAAAAGCCTTAATGATTTAGGCAAAATCACCCCAAATGAAATATCACCACATGGCAATACACACATACATGCACACTTATACATATCTGTAAGACTGTAAGTATATATAAAATCACTGGTATATGTAAATTATTTAAATGTGAGTGCAGAAGGAATAGGGAAGAAAGATTTTGGCTCCCTGGTGAGAACCTCAGCTCACTTTCCTATGCCCTTTATCTCCTGATAGTAACCTCTGCTCACTTGCCTATAGCCTCTCCTCAAGGTGATCTGAGAAACTGAATTTGGCAACCTAATAATATACTTCAAGCAGTCTCTATTATGCAAGTTGTATTGCAAGGGTCATGGGGAAAAAGTCACCAAAAATCCAATCAACTGGTTCTCTTTTGTCACTGCTATAAAATGACATTCACAGCAGGCTTTTTATGGTAAACAAATAATGTTGGATTCATACTTATTTCTTTTAGATCCACACATATTTCTTTTTTTTTAAAGAGGGAGAGAGAACACAATTCAACATTTTTTTGCTCCAATTTTAAACAATTTTTGTAAGCTAGACCTGAAGTTTACATTGCATCTAAATTACATTTGGAATAGGTTCCTTTATATAGCTTAGAACAAATACCTTCCAGATGAGGATCAAAACTCAAAAATAGAGCTGAGAATTCAGAACTGTTTAGTTGGATTATGGCGTGCGTACGGTAGAACAAAATGAAGACCCCAAACCTGCAAAAAGTTATTTTTTTTTTATTTTGTCTCTTCACTCCTTTGAGAATGGTCGTCATGAATGCTATTCAATTTATGTCAATTCCTAAAATATCCAAGTATGATACTTCTTTTAAAAACTCAAATAAATAAGAAGAAACACAGCTTCTTTCATGTGACACAGTATAAAGTTCAAAATGACAATTTGAGCTAAGCCCATTAACTGGAATGGTCCAGGGCAGATTGAGATGAGTCTTCTGAATTGCTTCTGTGCTTTCATTCCTTTCTATCATTTGGATATTTTTTTCCTGTATTATCAGATGCATGGTATCCTTCTGGCTTGAGAAAAGGAAGTATGAAAAGACTACACATACTTTATTCTTTCATAGACTGTTCTTCAAAACCAAAAAATAGTGCAGAATTATAAAATAATTTCAGAGTAGCATTTCTTTGTGATAAATCTATTCCAATTTCAGCGTTAGCAAGTATACATGGCAGTTTGCCATTATAGAGACAGTGTAATTTAGAAGTTAAATTGTAAAAGAAAAAAACAAAAACAAAAACAAGAAACATAATTTTTCTTTGGAAAAACCAGAATTTGAAGTTCAACTTCAGTGTCTGTGAATAAGTAATAATCTGTTTGGGCCTCAATTTTCTCCTGTATCAAATAGTAATTTTACCTAATTTTCAAGGACCTTGGGAAGATTAGGACAAGGCATATAAACAGCCTAATCTTTAACACATAATAGGCTGTCACTATAAGATCTGTAACTGTTGTTGGTTTTATAGAAACAGAATTCATGTGTCTTGCTCAAGTGTTCCCCAGAATCTACATCCAAGAGCATCAAAGGAATAAATAAATGATAGATCAATACAGAAAGAGGAAAAGAATTGATAGTTATCTATATTCTGTTTGCAAAAAGAAGACCTGTGTCACTATGATTTTAGATGTACATGGAAACTTGGTAGTCACAATTGTGAAATAAATGAGAATGAACCAACCACTGTTAAATGAAGCAGTGAGGCCACATGTCTATCTTTATTTACATCTTCTTATAGTATTCCTTTGATGAACCTTAAAATAGTGTATTTTTTAAAGTACTACTACATTTTGATAAATATATGCATTACAATTCAAAGCATGTTTGAATAAAACTACTCTAAACACACTAAGAAACACATCTTTGACAAATCTGTCTCCCCTTCCCCATTGTTCCTTGCCCCTCTCATCGCTGGATGTCCCAGTTCTAAACATTCTTTAAGTCTCAGTCTGAAGTTCAACTATTCCTTCAAGCCTAGGAAGGCAATTCCTTCTTTCTTTATAGTATCTGATAATATATTTACAATATTTTACAGTAAGTAGTATTAATAAATACAAATCAGTGTTCCCTGCAGTAACACGTACCAGAAACCTAAGAATCACCTTTATCAGTGTCTTTTAGTTGCAGTTCACTCACATGCCCTGCCATGTACTAGTCCTGCTGCCACTCCCTTTATTTGTGACCTTCCACTCCTTATCTAGTCCATGGCAAAACCTCTACATTTGTCTTCTTGCCTCCAGTCCTACATCTTTTCAATTTTTCCTCCACACTGTCCTAGTTGTTCTTTGAAAACACCAACCTCATCATGACACCAATTTTGTAAGTCCCTTTCCCTTCAGTTTACTTCATGAAATGTTCAGTCTGGGCCGTGACTGCATGTCCCTTCATGAGAAGGCAGGCTTAGTCTTTTGAGGCTCTCACTCCTGGGCTTACAGCCCGCTCTACCACTTAATGGCTCTGAGACTGCCATAGTCCGTTTCATCTTGCTATGACAAAATACCTATGAGGCTAGATCCTTTAAAGGAAAGAAGTTTATTTAGGTCACAGTTCTAGAGATAAGAGAAGAACGCCAGCATCCAAAAGGCTTTGTGAGGGCTTCATGGCAGATGACATCATGTCAGGAATACATGAAACAGAGATAGCACATGTCAAAATAGAAAACAATTGATCAAGGTACCTACAGATTCATTTGTTTTAAAACAATCCACTCTCATGGGAACTGACCCACACTTCTAGACCCAAACCACTCCTAGGAGATAGCATTAATCCATTCATGAGGGTGGAACCCCCATGGCCTAATTACCTCCACTAGGCCCCAGCTCTTAAAGCTTCCAACATCTCACCATTACCACAGTGAGGACAAGCTTCCAGCACACAGAACTTTGGGGATCAAACCATGTTCAAAACAGGGCAGTGATTTGAGCACTTGATTCCTTTAGCTCCAGTTTCTATAAAATAAGGATTTGGGGAAGCTGTAAAGGCAGTAATGAATGTCTTAGATTAACAGAGATTCTCTACATAGAAATCACTTGGCCAATGATCATGAATATTACTCGTGGTGGGATGCCTCACTTGCAGCTCTACAATTATCTCTTACATTTTACTCATCTAACTTCACACAACAGAAGTTCTCTGACCTTTTTGCCTTAGAATGCTCTATTACTTCCACCTGGAAAACTTTCCAACTCTGCTCATTTCATTAATGATCATAAGAATATTAATTTATAGCAGATATGGTTCAATATTCACAACTCTGGGCAAGAAAAATATAAAACTTTTCTTAAATGTAAGATTCATTTTTACTTGAGTTTCATTTTTGGAGGGATAATTCTTACTATGAATTGATTCAGGAATCCTTCCCCTTTACCATCTCCTTGGGACTGTATCTACATTCTGAGGCACATAACATTGATGTACTGGGAAGGAACAATTCTTCAATGATGTTTATCAACCATGCTTGTACCATCTGACAATGGTACTGTTTTTGTCTAGCCCTTGACCATCCATCAGGCAGCACTGGGAACTCTCCTAGCTCTATCTAGGATGCTCATGGAACTTTAAAATGTGTTCTGTGACTTCTGCATTACTCTAAACCCATGTGAAAATTCTCTGATATCTCTGCATACAGCCTCTAGAAGGTGCTTTTTTTCTGGGGTCTTGTCATCTCCCTGAGCAGAATCCTGTCTGCATATGCATCACTTGTTCCTTATGGAGACTCTATCCTCTCTTAACCTAGCCTTAGCCCCCTTTTCTGAGAGGATAAGGGTAGTGCAGTGTCTCTTCTAAGAGATCCACCAGATGAGACTCCATGAATCTCCCTTCTTAACTTTATCTCACCTCATTACTAAACCTTTAGTCCTTTGGAGTTTCTCTTCATTTTACACCCCAAAGTTGTTTTTCTGTTTCTACAGCTTTGGTTGTTAAGAAAAACTTTCGATAAAGCATTGAAATCAGCAGCCTAGCTCCTCTAGTTGGGACTAGTAAAGTGATAATAGGCAATATTGCAAGAAAAAAAATATTGCTTACATTTCAAAATATTATCACAGTGCAGTAGTAAAAATAGCTAACATTTATTGGGTGAGTTTGACAGATTCATCCTCACACAATTTACAGTCTTGATCAGTCAGGGTCCCAGCAGGCAACAGATGGTATACTCAAATTAGGATGCTTGGAATGGGGCTTAATAAAGGGAGTATTTGCAAACTCATGGGCAGGTTGTACATAAACCAAAAGATAATGTAGCACCCTGGGGCTAGTGATGGAGCAGGGAAGCTTCCCATCCCTAGGCATGAGGGGACAAAGAAAAGGAGCAGTAACTAAAAGCCAGAAGTAGGAAGTCATGGAGACCAGCCACCTGGAGGAAAGCAGTGATGTTTTAAGTGACAGCCAACGGTAGCTCTGCCAGGGGAACAACTGAAGTAATCACCATACCTCACCCTTTGCCTCTTTCTTGTGTCTTTCCAGTGCTTACCCACCAGAATTTAGAGCACCAAAGACACTTGTAAATGTATCCCAGGCAGGTGAGCTCTGAGAGGCATGCACCAAGATGGAGACAGGTGGAGAGCAGACCCACAGGGAAACAGGGGAAATATCCAGCATGTGGTCTGTGAAAGAACTCTTGTGTATTCTTCATAGCTCAATTATGTCTCAGTCTCAGGTTGCCATAACAAAATGCCAGAGATTGGATATCTTGAACAGCAAACATTTATTTTCTCAAAGTTCTAGAGGCAAGAAGTTCAAGACCAAGGTGTCAGAGGTTCAGTTTCTGGTAAGTATTTCTCCCTGCTTATAGACAACCCCTTCTTGCTATATGCTCACATGGACTTTCCTCAGTGCATACACAAAAAGAAATCCCTCTCTCTCTTTTCCTTTTCTTCTGAGGCCACCAATTTCATCATGAGCACCCCATCCTCATAACCTTAATTACTTCTCAAAGTCCCAATTTTCAAACATATTGAACAATAGGGGTTCAATATATTAGTTTAGAGAGTGGGGGCACATGGACACTCAGTACATAGCAAACTCAGTACTTTCTTGATGAACTCTTTCCATCCAACAGTATTAGCTTTTCCTATTTTACTTTATGCTTCAGTGCTTTATACATAACTGTGTGAGGGGCATATGAACACTGTATTGTATTATTAATGTAATATCTTTTCCTTTACCAGATTGAGACTGATATTGATTTTTGGGAAAAAAAAAAAAGGTAAAACTTTTATTTTTCCCATTGCTTTTTTGTCTTTCTGACAACAATTCTTGAACTATAAAATACAGTTTTCTGGATAAAAGACAATATCTATGAGTGACTATTTTCTATTGGTTAGGATCAAACTCCTTAAAGAACAATCCTTTCAGTGATTAAATAAATTAATTCTAGATATTTTCTTCTCTTCCTGATAAAATGTCTTGCTTAATCATGCATTCTGTAGGTAAATACAAAGTTATTTGCTCTGATAGTGTAGACTTTAGGAATAGCAAAAGAAAGGATGAGGGAGAATTTGTGACAGGGTGATAAAATATATACTGTATATATTTTTTGCCAGGCATGTCTCTGAAATGTCCTAACCTGTCAACTTAGAGTTTATGTCTAATTGAGTTCAAAAGTCAGCATAAATTCAGCAGGAAATTCATACACACAATTCCATCTTAAAATATAGTGGAACTTAACAGATATTTTGCCAAGATAAAGTCTTCTGTTTTTAAACAAAGCAAAAAGATAAATGATAGATAGATGGATGGATAGATAGATAGATAGTAAGTAAACTGGAATTAACAATCACTTATTTCATGCCAATGTGCAAATATAGCCATGCATCCTGTGTACTTTACAGTGGCAAAAGGAGATAGGAATACTTTAGTTGCCAAATCTGGTTCCAGACAATGGGCCTCCATACACCTGAAAGAAAGTTACTTCTTTGTTCACAGAAAAATGCAATTTATTAACGCTGAGGGGTGTGGCTAGGAAGAGGTACCTTTTCCAATTTACTAAGCAGCCAAATCTCAAGCTTACTTCAAATTCTATGTACCCAAATAAGTTCTCTAACCTAAGCATTTTTTAACAGAATCATCATTATCCTAAACTTATTTACTCATGATCAGAATATTATTTTTGAATCTGTCATCTCTTTTAACTCCTTCATCAATTAGCAGTTTAAGTTTGCTTATTGAAATAAAGAGAAATTTAAATAAAATTTTTTGTGCACAATTTCAAGCCCAGTATTACATTAGCACTTTAGGAAAAGAAAAAAGAAATGTACGGAAAAGATAGGCTTTCCAAAAGCTAAGCACTCTATTTGGGAGGTGAAATATAAAGCCATGGAATGACAAGTAACTGAAAAGGACCATAAAAGGAATTTGTCAAATAATAATAGCAGAAATAGTTATCATCATCACCTGTGCCACAGACTCCATCCCACTTTCTGCCAATCTCCTTCCTCTGCTAATCTCCAAGTGGGCACAGAGGCAAGTAAGGCAACCCCCAGCCCCATCAGCCTCTTTTCCCTGTTGCCACACACTATAATAATTGATGTTGTCTAAATTTTGTGCATCAAGTGATTATGGGCATTATTATAAAACATTTAAAACATAAGACTCCTAAGAAACACTAAGCAAGCCTTACTCAATTTTAACCTCCAATGTCACACATCATGTCTAGCATAAAAACATAAATATATAGATTGCCAAACTGCCATTTACCCTATCTCAAATTCTCCAGAGACCTGGAAGGCTTAGACCAAGACAGTGAGAGCTGCACCTTCCCAGTGCACTGTGCCAGGCCTCCCATGCAAGACATGCTTGGAAATTTGATTATGTCCCCCATCTTGCCTCTTCCATGAGAGATTCAATTCTTTGGATTGAGCTATTGAAAGAATGTGGGGAAGTGATGAAGGTGCTTGACCTTCAAACAAGAGTAAGAAAGAAAATTTTAGGAAACTGCCTTAAGTATGGGAATTCTGCAGTTTTAGGGGAACTGAGGTTTGGAGCCTGACACATGTTTACTAATTATAAAATAGATGGTACATTGCCACTATCAGTCACCTGGCCACAAGGAGAAAAATAGAGGGCTGCATTAGAAGCAAACTTTCACAAATGACAGAGCAAAGGTACATAAAAAGTTTTTTTTATCAAGAACTAAGTATATAATCTTGGAAGGGCTTTGACACTTATTTATGTAGGAATATCAACTGTCTTTCTCTAAACTCTTACTCATAATACTCAATACTTGTGACACCAGATGTCTGGGGATTTTTCTGACACTGAGAAACTCTTCAATTATGTGGATACCAAATGGATATCCTACAATTTAATGCAATTCTGACACTATCCATCTGGTGTTAGTAAGATCCCTCAAGTTAAAGGACTCAGTCCCACAAATCTGCCAATTCTAAGTTCAGGATTCCTGTACTTCAGACAACCAACTATAAATCAAAGGTTCCTATAACTTTCTCTTCAAGTTCTATAATTTTCTAAAGTGGTGTACAGAACTTAGGAACAAAAAATACTTACTAGATTACTGGTTTATTACAAATGATACAACTAAGGAATAGCCATATGGAAGAGATGTGTAAGGTGAGGTATAGGAGAAGATGGAACTTGGAACTTAGAACTTCCATACAATTTCCACCTTCCAGAACCTCCACATGTTCACAAACACAAATCTGTCTGAACTCTCACCTTTTGGATTTCTATGGAAGCTTCATTACATAGGAATGGTTGATTAGATCATTTGGCATTAGTAATTAACTCAACCTCCAGCTCTTCTCTCCTTTGAGATCAGACAGTGAGACTGAAAGTTATAAGCCTCTAACCATGTAGTTGCTTTTGCAGGAAACCGTCCCTCATCCTGATGCTATCCTGGAATTCTCATCTACCAATCATTTCACTAGTACACTTTGGAGTTTCCAAAGGTTTTAAGAGCTTTGTGCCAGGAAGTGGGGCCAGAGACCAAATATATATTTCATATTCTTTCAGAAAACCTCAAAAAGGAAAATCTATGTGAGGTTACTGATGTAGAACACCTAACAACAAACAGGAGGAGAGATATAAGGCGCATTTGGAGACATGCATTTGGGGCTACTTATTAAATAAATATTGGAAAACACACAAAGGCAAAAATAGCCCAGAGGCCCTCAGTGCTGGATCCAACCGTAATTGCTAAGCAAGTATATGCCCTTCCTCTGGTCCTCTTTACCCCCTAAATTCAACCTTCAGGGCACCAGAAACTATAATAAGCAAATATTATCGGTTCCCAAGCCCAAAGTAGTTGTAAGCTGAGGCAACAATATAGAGCTTTAGTTAGCATCTTGACCTGAATAGCCTGATTACTAGGAGGATAATTGCTCTTGGTTCAAAGATAGAGACTTTAAAAAGAAAATCTGAGTGACTAGAAAATCTACAGTACAGCCCAGATATTTCATCTATGGACAGGAAGTTCCTAGTCCACAGATGGAGCTTAAGTGGACCATGGGGGGAAATATTTTCTGTTATCATTATATTAAATCCACAATATTCCATTTATTTATTATAACCTTTCAATATTTTGAAGACTGTATGCATAAATAAATTAATTAATTCCCAATTAAGTTTTCTGATAATGTCACAATGTAGAAATCACTGGAGCTAGATTCTAATAAAACTTGCTTAGAAATTTCTACAAAACTGGCCCCTTAACTGGCATAGTACCAAGAAGACATCATACTTTCAAAAGGCCAAAAGTAAATGAATGTATTCCATTCAATAAAAAGGGGTTTATCTCAAAGCATGGAGTTTAGGAAACACAGGCACATTGTGCAATCATTCTATCTTTTCCTACAAAACCCTTTGCAATTAGAAGTTCTAATTAGGAAGTGATTTAGGGAAGTGGAGTACAGAACACATTATGAGAATCAATCATTTGTTTTTATTGAGAAAAGATTTGCAGATAAAAATAGAGTTAACACAATAGAAAAACAAAGTTGGAATTATTAAGTTATTGGAATAAAAGACAAAGTAAAAAGGAAGAGGACAATAAATTTGGAGGAAAAAAATGGACAATAAATTTGGAGGAAAAAATGCAAATTATTTTTTCATGCTTTAATCCCACAGTTTTGCTCCTGTCTTGATTAAAACTCATCTATTTGTATTGCTATATTCTTTGGAATCCATTTCATCTTTACACCTGAAAAGGTCAGTCATCCATTCTCTCCACTTGTCATTTTGGTCTACTGACTAATTAATTCAAATGTTTTTCAGGATTTATCATGTAACAAGAAAAAAATTATTCATATATAAATAGTCCTCGTTTTTCCTATAACTTTACCTACTCTTCTTCTCCCTAAGGAAGAAAGATAGCTTATAAAGAGGTTGAAATTCTTGAGAAAGACTTCTAGAATTGGGAAAGTGGTTTTTTTTTCTCCACGGTGCATCTTCAGTTGACAACATCAAGTGAGCTTCTGAGAAAAGCCAATAGTCACAATTATTTGGTGAAAGAAAGATAATGCAAATAGATCAGAATGGCAGTGTGGGGAGAAGAGGCAAGAAAGAGCAGCTCTGAGTTTCAGCAAAGCCAGTGGATTTGGTGGGAATTCAAGTATAAGAGATAAAGGGAAAGCCGGGCACGGTGGCGCAAGCCTATAATCCCAGCACTTAGGGAGGCTGAGACAGGAGAATCTTGAGTTCAAAGCCAGCCTCAGCAATGGTGAGGCGCTAAGCAACTCAGTGAGACCCTGTCTCTACATAAAACACAAAATAGGGCTGGGGATGTGGCTCAGTGGTCGAGTGCCCCTGAATTCAATTCTGGGCACAAATAAATAAATAAATAGATAGATAGAAGGATAAAAAGAGATAAAGGGAAAGTTTGGAGAACCTATATGCATCTAAGGAAGCTGTAGAACAGGAGAATCAGAGAAGAAAAATCTTAAGAGATGTGGGTTTTTTTTACGAAGTTATATCTATCATATTCATTCAGCGGTGAAAATTGTGGCAGATATAGCCCTTTCATTATATAAAATTCATTATTATTCCTCATTTGCTCTCATTTATATATACAAATAGCATGAGTTCAACCCTCAGCACCACCACCAAAAAAAAAAAAATTAGAAATAACAGGTGGAGGGAGATCTTGATGGAAGAGAGTAACTAACACTTGCCCCAGTAGATAAATCATAACCTGACAATCATTTACCACATATTTATTGCTGTCTGCCAGTGATTTCTTTAAATTTAAACAGATATCTTGGCTCTGGCATAACATATGCAATGAGAAATCTGACCAAGAAGAAGGGCTTCTCCTGAATTTAAAAATGCAAACCCATTAAAGAAAAACAGCCCTCCTGTCCTTCTCCTTCATTCATTCATTCTTCTGTGAAGCACAGTTGATGGCTCAGGGTAAAACAACCATCTTAGTCCTTAAAAATAAAGACCAAGAAAAATCTAAAAAAGCTCTATGAGCACTAATTTAGTGTTTTCTGTTATGGGAAAATAAGCTCCTGTTTGTTTCAACCACAATAGTTGAATTTTTCTGATACATGTCAGTGAATGCATTCTTAGCTAATCAAGTGAAGTTTCCACATTTGATTACTAAACTATATTTCTAGGAATGAAAGAATTGCTTCAAGCCAGAACTGTCAGCAACTCTGAGATTTATTAGCATTATTATCACAATGCATCATAATTAATTATGTGCACAAGAACACTCCCCAAGTTATAAGACCTCAAAAAGGGCTGCATTCTGTTAGTCTGTCTCTGACCTTATCAAAAGTAGTAAGTATACTTTGGCAGCTCAGGAAACACTGGCCAAGGAATGGATACAGTTGAGGTTAACCCCAGCACAGAGTAACAAAACAGAAGCTATCAATTCAGATATGAGCAGCCAACTCAGAAAAGCTTTCATTTGATCAATACCTTTTCTCCTACCTCTTAAACATTTAAGATATATGAATTTTGAAATAAACTAACTTAGAATTTTTTATAATCTAAGTTTCTAAGTCCATCTTCCTACACCTATTTTCTTTCCCCACCCAACCCAGCCCCCATTTAGAGCTTCTCAAATAATAATTCAACTCACAAGATAAGTAAATCCTGTTTACATCACACTTACATCCAGTATTTTTTTTTCTATGTGCCAGGATGCTTGAATCAAAATACTAATTTGCACAATCTGCATAAATTTACATTTTATGTTCAAGCATCCTTAACTCCAAGCTTGTAAAATAAAGCCCAATTAATTAATTAGTGCAACCTACTGCAATTGTATTTAAACCCAATATTCACAGCATGACACACAGTGTATTTTTAAACCAATTAATTTAATCACATTCTAGTTTTAAAAAGGCAGACATATAAAGACAAAGAGCTAGTGATAGACATGGAAAAAGAAAGTACTGGAGAAGGCTGGGACTCCTGTATAGATTCAAAATTAGTATCAGTATTAGAAATCTGGAAATCAGAAATACACTTTAGAAATGTTAAGGATTCTAATGTCATCAACAACTATTTTAGTACAATAAGAGATCCATATACTTAGGCTAAAATAAAGACAATTTGTTCTCAATACTGTTCTATAAGCTGTATTACCAGATATTATAGAATTGGGTTCCCCCTCAAAATTACTACCCTATCCACTGTTGCTGCAGTTCACAATAATATCTCATTTCCTGGAATTACTACTATTGTAGTTTCTATCACACAATTTAGCAGTGAATTATTATATAATTATTTGATATATGCTGTATTTTTTCCTTAATTTAATTATAATCTCCACAAAGACCAAGTTCGGTAGTCCCTTGAGTCCCTGGCAGTGTCTTGAAAGATAGGTGTTCAATAACTATTTCAACCAGAAGGCCTTTATGGAAGCTTAAAGGATAAAATACTGGAAAGCCCAAACAGCTTCATTGAGACAGTTTTGTTTATAAGTGACTCAAAGCACGGGGATGCCAAGGGAGAATACCACAGTACCTCTACCCAGGGAACGATCACCTGGCAGAAGCTGACCATCAGGTGGGCCAAGACTGGAGCAGACTGCAAAGAAGAACTTCAAAGTGTAGGAAAGTAGAGAAAATGATGAGAGAATGATGAAAATTATGACATCAAAAGTTATGAAACAATTACAAATGGGCATTTCATAACTAAAAATAAATATCTAGAATTAACTCAATAGTTAGGTTCAATGGTAGTTTGAGCATGGAGAAGACAACATTAGGAAACTCAAAAACAAAAAATATCTAAACTAAGGAGAAAGGGATAATGGAAGAGAACCTATAGGACATGTTGAATGAAGTTAAAAATTATATAACATCTATAAAATAGACAACAAGAAATAACTAAAAATAAATGGAATATGACAAAAAAGATTGTAGAAATAATAATAAAAAATTCTTAAAGCTATTCAAAAGACATAAATATGCAGAATCATGAAGCTCAGCATATGCCAAGTAGGATAAATACAAAGAAAACTACACTTGGGCTCATCTTGGTAAAGCTATTAAGCACCTAAGTCAAAGAGAAAATCTTTAAACAGACAACAACCTTGATTGCTTTCGACAGTAGTCAAGTTCTCAACAGTAAAAGTGTCTTCAAAGGAAAGACAATGGAATGACATTTAAGTGATGAAAGAAAATAACTGCTAACCTATAATTCCAATCCACCAAAATATCCTTTAAAGAAGATAAAAGGAAAATACTTTCTTTTTTTAATAAGAGACTTTATTGCCAACAGACCTTCATTAAAAAGAGATTCTTTGAAAGAAGGAATTTTTTTTCTAGACAAGACACACACACACACACACACACAAACACACACCACAGAAATGCAGAAAAGAATGAAGCACCACAGAAAATGCAAATACGTGATCAAACATAAAAAGATATTGACTACATAAAACAATATTTACAACATTGAGAATATTTTATGTGACAAAATAGCACAAATGATATGAGAGGTTTAAATAGTTCAAAATTTTAGAAATATTTCAAAAAATATTGAAAATAAAAATTAATATTAGTCTGAAATATGACAAAGATGCATATTGAAATATCCAGATAACCAGAAAAAAATTGCAAATAAAACAATTTCCACTCAGATTTGGTGGCGTATGCCTAAAATCCCACACCTAGGGAGGCTGAAACTGAAGTTCAAGGCCAGTCTCAAAAATTTAGTGAGACCCTCAATAACTAGGTAAGACCCTTTTACAAAATAAAAAGCAAAAATGACCAAGGATATAGCTCAATGATATATCCCTCGGTTCAATCTCCACTACCAAATGATGATGATGATGATGATGATAAATTCCATTTCTCAAGTTCCAGAAAGAAAAAATAGAAAAATAAAAATATTTTAAATGTTTTGACTAAACAAAATGAACCCAAGAAAAAAGTAAAATAGGGTCATAAAAGAGATGAATAAAAAAGGAATAATAAAATAGAGTCTATATTTATTGCATTTAGTGTGCATGAGCATGATACTCCAGTATTGAATTTAATGTTTAATTAAATATTGAAAGTCAAATTGAATAAAATGAACTATGTGCTACTTTACATAAGACATAGTTTGAATTTAAGAGCAGAGAAAGCCTAAGTTAAAAGGTTGGAAAATAACACCCCAATAACACACCATACAACACCTCACAACAAGCACAAAACCTGTTTTAGACAAATTAATATCATGAAGCACAGACCTCAAGGCATAAAATATTGTTAGTGATTTAAAAACATTTCACAATGATTAAAAATCAGTCCATTAAGATGATTTCAGAATGTGAATTCCTCATGCTCCCAAAAACATAGCTTCAAAAAAAGCAAACATTGATAGAATTATAATTCTATATTTATAAGAAATTTATAAGAATCTTTGACATGATTCTATAAATAAGGGATAGAAAGAACAAATATTAAAAATCCAAAAAGCATACCATCTGAGCAAAATTAATCTAACATGCAAAGAATAGTGTACTCAACAACAAAGTCATATCTATTGAAGAATATGTGGAGGCGCTAACCAAAACCGACCACATGTTGAGCCATAACAAAGATATCAATACCAAGGTGTGTTTGACCAAAATACCAGGAAGAAGAACTTAGAGTATGAAAAGTTTATTTTTGGCTCATGGTTTCAGAGATTTGTCCATGGTCAGTCGAACTCCATCATTCCGGGCCCAAGTTGAAACAGAACATCATGGCAGAACATCATGGCAGAAAGTCCTGGCAGAGGAAAGCTGCTCACGTTGGGGCAGTCAGGAAGCAGAGAGAGAACAAGACACCGGGGATGAAATATAAACTCTAAAGGCACACCCCCAGTGACCTACTTCCTCCAGCCACACTATACCTGCCTAAGATTATCACCTGGTACAGTAATCCTTTCAAGTTATTAACCAATCAAATGAATTAATCAACTGATTAGATTATAGCTCTCAGAATCTAATTATGAAGATTTTGGGGGATACCTCATATCCAAGCCATAACAACAGGCACTTAAATGATCCAAAGTGTATTCTTTGACCACAGGGAAAATGACCTGGAAATCAATAAGAAAAAGCTAACTTTAAAATCTTATTCTTGGAGCTGGGATTGTGGCTCAGTGGTAGAGCACTTGCCTCACATGCATGAGGCACTGGGTTCAATCCGCAGCACCATATAAAAATAAATAAATAAAATAAAGATATTGTGTCCATCTATAACCAAAAAATCTATATATAAAAAAATCTTAGTATTTCCAGAAATTAAAAAAACAAATTCTACACAATTTATAATTAAAGCAAAAATCAAAAAATAGAAAACATTTTCAAATAAATGGTAATGAAGATGTAATATATATACACTTGGGAGATGCTCTCAAACTTACTATCAGATAGAAATCATCTATTCAAAAAGAAAAAAAAATGTGTAAAAACTAATGACTGAAGTTTTCATTACAAGGAGCTAAAACACACATAGGAAATTATACCAAAATGAAATAAAAGTTAGGCAACATTAAAAATCCAAACACAAATTGATTAATTTTTGTAAATATGAGATATAAAATATCAACAGATCCAAAAGTTTGTGTTTTGAAAAGATTGATTAAATTGATGTATTCCAACAAGGCTGATAGATTTAAAAAGATTTTAAAAAACACTAAATTGCCAATCGCAAGATTTTTGCCATATTTTTTATTGGTGCAATGTAGTTGTACTTAATGGTGGGATTCATTGTTATATATTCATACATGCACACAAAATAACATTCTCCATTATTTCCGCTTTCCTTTTCCTCCTCCTTCCCCTTAGTTCCTTTTCTTTACTCTTTGGTTTTCATGAGATCATCCCCAGTCACCATTTTTCTCTTCCTTTTTTGTCTCCGGCTTCCACATATGAGAGGAAACATACAACTGTTGACTTTCTGAGTTTGGTTTTTTTCACTTAACATAATATTCTCAAGTTTCATCCATTTTCCTGCAAGTTATGTAATTTTATTCATTTCTCCAACTGAATAAAGCTCCATTGTGTATTTATACCACATTTTCTTTATCCATTCATCCTGACAGACACCCAGGCTGGTTCAATAGTTTGGCTATTGTGAATTGTGCTGCTATAAACATGTATCACTATAGTATAATGACTTTGATTCTTTAGAATAAATACCAAGACATGGTATGGCTGGGTCATATGGTGGTTACATTCCTAGTCTTTTGAGGAACCTCCATACATATTTCTAAAGTGACTGTACTAATTTACAAATACACCCACAGTGTAAAAGTGATCCTTTTTCTCCATACACTCAGTGTTTATTATGGTATGTATATATCAGTACCAGGGATCGAACCAGGGGTGCTTAACCACTGAACAACATCCCCACCCCTTTCTAAATAATTTATCTAGAGACGGAACCTCACTGAGTTGCTGAGGCTAGGTTTGAACTCACAGTCCTCCTGCTTCAGCCTTTCAAGCCACTGGGCTTACAGGCGAGCAACACAACACCAGACTATGATTTATATTCTTGATAGCTGCCATCAAGAGTGAGATAATCTCAATATAGCTTTCTTTTTACTATTTTTTAGTTGTCAATGAACCTTTGTTTTATTTACTTACATGTGGTGCTGAGAATCAAACCCAGTGCCTCCCACATGCTAGCAAGCACTCCTCCACTGAACTACAACCCCAGCCCTCAGTGAAGTTTTAATTTGCATTTCTCTAATTGCTAAGGATGTAGAACATGTTTTCATACATTTGTTGGCCATTGGTATTTCTTCCTTTGAGAAGTGTCTATTTAGCTCATTTGCTCATTTATTAATTGGGTTTATTTTATTTTATTTTATTTTATTTGGTGTTAAATTGTTGAGTTCTTTATATATCTGAATATTAATCCTCTGTCAGAAGATTAGCTAGCAGAGATTTTCTACCATTCTCCAGGTTCTCTCTTCACATTCCTAATTGTTTCCTTTGTTGTGTAGAAGGTTTTAATTTGATGGCATTCCATTTATTAAGTCTTGGCCTTATTTCCTGAGCTTTGGATGTCCTATTAAGAAAGACATTATCTGTGTTTGCATGTTGGCATGTTAACCCTATCTTTTCTTCTAGCAATCAATAGTAAGAATTTTAAAAGAGAAATCATCTACAAGTAATATTTATTCAAATCAATGATTTGAATGAATTTGATAACTTTTTGAAAATGAGTGAATTTTAAAAAGCTTTCTCTTAGGAAAATCCCAGCTCTAGGTGAAATATCTTGTAAATTGTTCCTAATATTTAAGAAATAGTATTATTTTTTATAAAGACATGTCTAGAAGATAAAAAGAAAGGAAATACTTTCTAACTATAATAAAAAAGGAAGCCCAATCATCTTATCCATACCTGAAAATAACAACATTACAAACAAGAAAATGTATTGCTCCATTTCTTTCAGGAACATAGGTGTACACCCCTCAGCAAAATATTAGCAAATAGTGCAATATACAAAGAGAAAAATGTATCATCATCAAGTGAGTTTGTTTTAGTAAAAAATAGTGATGCAACATTTGAAAATCAAGTAATTTAATACACCATATTAATAGAATAAATAATTAAAATATGCTTCAATGTTTATAGCAGCACAATTCACAATTGCTAAACTGTGGAAGCAACCCAGATGCCCTTCAATAGATGAATAGAAAAAGAAACTGTGGTACATATACACAATGGAATATTATTTAGCAATAAAAGAGAATAAGATTATGGCATTTGCAGGTAAATGGATGGAATTGGAGAACATTATGCTAAGTGAAGTAAGCCAGTCCCAAAAAACCAAATGCAGAATGTTCTCTCTGATTAGTGGATGCTGATACATAATGGGGGTGGGAATGGGGAACATAGGAGAAATGGAGGTTGGGGGAGGGAAGAAGGAATGGGTGTAGCAAAGATGGTTGAATGAGATGGTCATCACTACCCTACGTGCATGTATGAAGACACAAATGGTGTGACTCTATCTGGTTTGCAACCAGAAAGATGGAAAAATTGAGCTCTATATATGTACTATGACTTGAAATGCATTTTAACTAATTAATTAATTAATAAAAAAAGAAGTAAAGAAATTATAGTTTCATTGGAGAAAATATATATTAGCCAATTAATATAAACAGAAGATAAAATTAATTGAATTGAAACCCTCATGATGAAAACTCTTAGCAAAATAGAAATAAAAGCATCTTTTTTTTTTTTTGGTACTGGGGATTGAACTCAGGGGCACTCGACCACTCTGCCACATCCCCAGCCCTATTTTGTGTTTTATGTAGAGACAGGGTCTCACTGACTTGCTTAGCGCCTTGCCATTGCTAAGGCTGGCTTTGAACTCAAGATTCTCCTGTCTCAGACTCTCTAAGTGCTAGGATTACAGGCTTGCACCACTGTGCCCAGCTAAAAGCATCCTTTTTTTAATATAAGTGTCTACCAAGCATTATTCTTAGTATTTAAATATTGAATATTTTCTCCTTCAGTTTGTGAGTCAGTAATGCCTACTATAAGAACAATGGACTGAAAATACTTGCCAGTGAAATAAAATAAAAAGCAGAATCATTAAAGGGGATACAAAGTGGAAAGAAAGAGGTAGAACTTTTAACATTTGTAAAAGACATAATTATACATCTAGAATATCCAAAGGAATTCATAGGCAGACTATTCAAATTAGTAATGAAATATCACAAGGTCACTGAAAATGAAAATCATTAAAATCAACACATAAAAGCAGTTGTGTTTCTATGACCTAGCAATGAAACAAATAGAAAATGAAATTTTATAAACTTCATCAAACATATCAAATAATCAACAGTAGATCACATAAAATATGCATGACTGCTATACAGAATATTATAAAACATTTTAAGTGAAATTGAACAACTAAATATCTAACAAGTTAGACCCTATTTATGGATGAGTGTTTAAGTTTCAATACTTAAGAAACTACAGTACTCTCCAAAATGCTCTACAGAATCCATACAATCCAAATAAAAGTCACAATTTAAAAAAAAAATTATACAAAAATGCCAAGGACCAGGAGTAGCTAAGGCAAAGTTTTGGAAAAGATTCATCATATCAAATATAATATTGATAACGGAATCAAATAGAACAAAATAGACAAAGGAAAGATTGGAAGAGATGGGTCAAGAAACAGATCACATAAAGAAAGAAATAATTATGGGCAAAAAAGGTATTATAGTGCAGTGGGGTAATGCACTTTAGTTACATGGATCAGTGGCATTTGTCCTTTGAAAAACAAGTGCCTTGACTCCTATTTAGTATCATATATACATATAAATTACAGATGGATTACAGACTTTAATGTGAAAAGTAAAATGTTGAAGCTTTTAGAAGAAAGTATAGAAAAACAAATCATTATATAAGCATAAGCAAAAACATCTGAAAGAAGGGAATAAGGACATAAAAATTATTTAATAAGATGATTAAATTATATCATATTAAAATTCAGATTTTGCATTCAACAAGTAAGGGAGAACCGAGGCAAACTATGGAATGGGAAAAAGCATTTTTCATTTATAAATTAAATAGAAGTTCGTACCTAGAATATGAAATAACCCTAAAAACCCTTAAGAAAAGGCAACAAACCAGACAGGAAAATGACAAAAGAATTACATAGACTTTACAAAAGATAATATAAAAGGTCACATATATCAGAATTATTTAACTTCATTAGTCCTCAGGGAATACAAACTGAAGCCCCAATACAACACCAGCACACATCAACCAGAATATCCAAAATTTTAAAAGTAAGAATGAAAAGGTACTGTCAAGCATTGGTAAGATTTGGGAGTAAACAGAATTCCCGTAGCCCCATGTAAGAGTATAAATTGGCAGAATGACTTTAGAAAACAATTTGGCCATATCTATTAAACATACATGCATACCTTAAAATTCAAGAGTTCAACTTCTAGAAAACATCCCAGAGAAATGCATACATTCATTCCCAAAAAATAAAAATAAATGTAAAAATATCCATAATAGCAATACTTTCAAGAGCCTCAAAATGCTCCTCAGCAATAGGAGAGACAAATAAATTACAGCATATTTACTCAGTGGAACACGATGAAGTAAGGATAATGAGTGAACTAAAACCACAAACAACTATTGAGGTAAATCTCACAATGTGGGCAAAAGAAGCCAGACCCAGCGGGCAAAAGAAGCCAGACCCAGCGGAATATATATTTATTTGATTTCATTAAAAAAAAAAAAAACCTAGGGGAATTAATCTCTGGTGCTTCCTTTAATGAGTGAATGACTAAGACTTAATGGTAGATTCTGAACTCTGAGTAATAGTCTGCTCTTCTCTGCTCTGCTTTGCAGCACTGGGAATTTAACCCAGGGTCTCACAAATGCTAGCTAGGCATGCCGTTTATTGTTAAGCTACATCCCCATTCTCAAAGTTCTGTTACTTGATCTGAATTCTTATTACATGGATATGTTGACCTTGCAAAATTCATGTATAAATTTGTTCACTTTTCTGCCATGTATGTTACATATATTAGTTCAAAATACCAGTCATAGTATATACCTAGTCTAGGATCATTTGAATAATAATGATCTTGAAATAATAGTATGTGAATAAATTACCATGATGATGCTATATCCCATAGCTGTATGTAAAGCACTCAGAGAATGTTGTATACTTCTTATATAATTTAATTCACACGAATCATGTAAATTTAAATTATTAGCCCAATTTTCCAAATGAGGTAATTAAAGACTAAAGAGTTTAAGAAACATGTTCAAGAGCCCATAATTAATGATAAGAGCTATAATTCAAAGTCTATGATCTTTCTACTATGTAATTCTTCCTTCTGAAAGTCATGCAAGTTTAGAACTAATCCATATTGTGATCAGTTGTAACAATAATAATTCAGGGTTGTTACAGCTTGGGTTCTTGGGAAGATTGAAACCTGTGAAAGGAGAAAGGGAGGAAGCGGGATTGAACAGAGGCAGCCCTGGAACAGGTACTGCCCATCTTCGTGCCTCTCATTGAATCACAATGGCTGGGCCTTCATACCCCGTGGCTTCCAATGCCCGGAGGACATGATGCTAGGAGAGGCAAGTCTCCTCCATCACAGAACCAGATTCTGACAGGGCTGACAGCTGGAACTTGTCTGCTGACCACTTTTTCCACATACAGCAGCCAGTCCCTTCTCAAAGAAGGAACTGGGCAGTGCATCACCCGGTCTATGCCACAAGAGTTTCAATGACCTTGTTCCCTTTTAATTCTTAAAATATTCCTGTAGGGTAACCGTGCATGAGCTTAGCTCAGGGACTTCCTATAAGTGGTCTGACCCCTGTTGGGAACTCTCTTTCCTCAGTGACTCCTTTGGGTAACGCTCTTACTGCCTTAGTCTGTTTAGGGTGCTATAACCAAACGCCCTACACTGGGGGTTTATAAACAATAGAAATGTAAGAGTTCTAGAGACAGAGAAGTCCAAGATCAAACTGCTAGCAGGTTTGGTGTCTGGTAAGGGACTGGTTCCCAGTTCACAGGTGGTGACTTATCACCGTGTCTTCACATGGTGGAAGGAGTGAATGAACTTCCTTGGGTTTCTTTTATAAGGGGAAAAATTTTCATTCATGAAGGCTCCTTCCTCATAGCATAATCACCTCCCAAAGGCCCCACTTCCTCATCTCACTGTAGAGATTTGAATTTCAATATGTGATCAGGCCATGGAATTTCTCTCTCAAGTCTTTCCTCAACCGTTACCTCCTCAGTGCAGCCTGACCAGTGCAGAATAGACGTAAATAACTCCCATCCTTCCCGCCACATCCTCTTCATACTACTCCACTTTTGCATGATTCCTTTGCATTTCTCACCTCCTCGCATATTACATAATTTGCTTATTTTTTGCATTATACTGCTCATTATTGGATATCTCTCCCTTGAAATACAAGCTCCACAAAAATAGGAATCTTTGTTCTTCTAGAATATTACTTGGTACCTTGCAGACCCCAATACATACTTGTCAAGTTAAATTGATTAAAAGTTTATCTGCACCCCTGAACATACATGCATTTATGAAATATGGTTGAGATCAACATCAAAAGAAAAAAGAATGCTAGATTCCAATGTGATGAATGAGAGTGGCTGCCTGCTAGGAAGAGGTGAAGTGTTAATAATAATTGTGTTATTGATTCATGTTGCTTTCTCTACTTTACCTAAGAGAACGTCCACATTATGTTTTACTCACTGGAGAAGTAGGAAGAACATAAACTATGGTCATAGTAGTCATAACCTAAAAAATCTAATAATTCTAAAAATCTATCCTTGGACATTAAAAAAAAATTAAAGATGGTGAATCCCTACCTACAGTAAGAGTTAAGTAACATAACAGTCAAAAAATATTGGCCTAGAAAAAAGGCTAAAAATATAGTGATCTTTTCTAATAAAAGTAGCTAACATGCTTTAAGTGCTTATTGTATGCCAATTATGTGTTAAGCCCTTTTCAACAGTTATCTTATTCAGCATTCATATTGCTATGAGCTAGGGATATCATTATCCCATTGATATTTAATTCTATCATCCTGATGTTATAATGTAAACGTATTACTTCTACAGGTTAGAAAAATCAAAGCATAGCTGAGTTAATCACGATCACAGAATTAGACTATGGTTAGCCAGAGTGTGAATTGAGACAATTTGATTACAAAACTAATGATCACTGTTTAGTCTCCTAGACCTCCCACTGTTCACACTACTTCCAACTGGACTTTACATAAAATAAAATAAATTTCTCTGTAAACAAACCACTGTGTCATAGATTTGTTAATACAGTTTCTACTTTGGCACCCAGTTTTAAGCTTGACAAGTTTTCCTGTTGCTCTGAGTGAAATATTGAATACAGGATATTGTCCCAAACATGACTCAGCTTAATGAGATCCTTACCATAAGGTAGGCTTTCCTCATTCTCAATGTCAAAAGAAAGCTAACCATTCCACAGTGCTAGCTCTTTCTCCTCTTATTTCAGTAACTCTCTTCCCAGATGCTTGCTGACAAAACCTCTTATTTAATATTAATAATAATAATTATTATTATTATTATTAATTATTATTATTATTGTTGTTTCTTTCTTCCTACTTTTCCTCTGGTCAAGATTTTCTTAGGCTCAATGTCACACCTGCTGCAACACAGGCTGGGGTGTGTCACCTTAGTTTGGTCATCAGGTATCCAGTTATCACTTATGGGTGGTCTTATGAAAAGCAGAATTACATAGAATTTTGCAAGATGTGAACCAGCATGAAGGGGAAAGGGGAGACTCAGTTCTTTGAGGCAACAAGAATGTTCTGTCCTCCATGTGTATACCTTCTAGAAACTATTTGTACAGAGGAATGAGGACATCTTATTTCCTCCAGGCCCACCGTCATGATTGCTATGGATTCTGAGAAGTGGTAACTGATCTAGTTTTGTTTTAGTGTTAGTTTTCTGAATGCTGCTGAACTGACAAGATTTTGAAACCTGATTAGGAAGAAGGGAAACTAGAATAAGCTTGACCAGAAAGACTAAAGAATCTGGGCAGAAGAGGGAGAAAATGAAAAGAAAGTGAAGGATCTCTCCTAGGAAGAACAAAACTGGAGGAAGCAGAAATGATTAGAGGGTTGTTATTTCATTGTTTTGCTTTTGGAGCTATCTGCACAGATTGCTGTAATTTTCTTTGTTTCATCTTCCACTGAAAACATAAGTAAAATAACAATAGTCTTTTTCTGATTTTTTAAATATTCTTTTGTGTTTCTGGAGAATTTTACAAAATATAGGAACTGACTTTATGCAAGATAAGGAGCTGTCCCACCCACCAGTGAGCTGGGGTAAATATGCAAGCATGTGTAACTGAGATAATCTCCTATACCAGGCTTTGGAGAGATTTGACATCTTTTTTCTTAAACTAGAATGAAGGAAAGTATAAGAACTCTTACATTTTATGTATATTGTAATATCTTTATTATCCCAGTAAACCATGAAGCTGGCCTTATTTTATCATGTTTTATGGATGAGAAAACTAAAGCTTTGAGAAGAAGTGATTAGCCCAATATTTCACAGTCAATAAATAGCAAACCAAGAATTTTAACCTAAACATTGCCTAACTCAAAGGTCATGCTGTCCCTTTCTGACCATTCATATATCCTCGTTATGCAAGGTAATCAACCTAATTAATGGACATCATTTTGATGAGTTTCTTTTTACTCACACTAAATTTTTGATATATAAAGATATGGAAGCATATTATATATATATAATAATATATATATAGAGAGAGAGAGAGAGTGCTGATATATTTTGCAAAAATTACTGAGTGATTACGGTGTTCCTAGGAGTGTTGTGTCAGGGAAGGAAAAATAAAACATTCTCTGAGAACTTGAAAGAGAGACTCACAATTAGCAGGAAAAAAAAAACTTCATTATATTATGTCATTTACCATAACATGTTATTTTTCAAAAAGTCTATTTGGAAATGTAAATAATGATTAAAAAACTGATTTTAAAATACAAAATGAATTGCTATATGAAAAATCATCAGTTTGAAGATCTTTCTCATTTTTAGGAGTAACAAAATATGTTATGTTGCATTAAAAATTTTGATCTTCAAAGTAAATTTTATCCTATTACCTCTAAAACATGATGGTTTAAATAATTATACATACTGCAGAGTGTGTATATATACCTATCATCAAAATCTTCCAGAAATTTATTCAATAAGCATGTAGTTCATCTATAAACTAAAACACATAAATAAGTTATCTTGAATGTTAACTAGTTCTGACCAGCATGAGCTCACCTGTCACATAGATGGAAATTCAAAATGCCCCAAAGTCCCAGAGAAAAGATCAGGGGGAAGTACTTAGCTAGCTCTATTAGACTGTCTTTTTTGATTAGCTATGTCAAAGTACTTCAGCCAGGTTTAATCATATGCTTCTCTTTGACTCTACTTCTCCTGGCTAATAATGTTGCACCTAGACACAGCATTTCTTCTCAAATCACTTTGAGACGATCACTTGTGTAATGTTTTCCAAACACATCACTACTGATATAATGATGTAATAGCTATTATTACATAATAGCTATTATGTAGCTATTATTACAAAATTTTGTAGCCAAGCAGTCATGCCCACAGTTAAGGGTCTCCTTCACAGCTCTGCAATGTGCTTTCCTTATTTGCAATTTGATGCATCTTAAGGATTTCATCTGCCACTGTGTTGAAAGTGAACTTCAAGAATTATATAGCTTTCATTCAGGAAAAATTTTTTTCTTCTGTTTAATCTAACATTTCCTATTTTGGATTGTCTATTATTCATCCCTATGCCAGAACAGTGGCTTTCAAATTATATGTAGCAGAATTTATTCCTTTTTCAAATACAATTGTTCAAATGCACCCAGCATGCTATATATGAAATGATGAACTGTTTTCTCAAGAAATTATACTCTTTTTTGTTTTTTGGGAAATTCATCACTAAAACGACAAGACTCTGTAGAGCAACTTGATAATTACTCCCTTAGATATTTCTTCTACAGCTTGTGAAAAGAATTGCATTAGATTCATTTGCCTATTTACCAGTATTATTCTTTTTGTGGGTCTTCTGAAAATATGTAGTAACCGGAATCAGATGGAACTAGCCTCAAACTGATTCCATTGCTTGCTGATTGCATGACCTTGAGCAGCTTATCTGAGCTATCTGAGTTAGAACTTTCTTATCACTAAAATGAGAACAGTCCTTAAGACATAGCACAGTTTTGAGAAGTAGATGAGGTCAAGTTTAATAGACCTTTGACATTCAGCAAATTTCTCTGGAGAGATTTTTTCTCCTCTATCTCACCATATAGATCACAGTACACACTAATATATCATTCTGACCATAAATGTAGTCAAATCTTACACCTTTACCTCCACTACCTATTGTATTCCTCTCTGAGCATATTTCATTGAAATCCACAATTTTGCCACTAGTTATCTGACTCTTCAACTCACAAAAATTTTACCATATTTCACAAGAAATCTTCACTTTTTTTGGAAACATTTAAAGAAACAATTTCAAAATGACTTTTATTAACTCGTATCAGAGAATTGATATATTTTTCATGGCCCATATATAAGCCAGCACTATATTCTTTAAGCTTTAAATAAAATAAAATAATTATGTTTTGCATTTTACATACAGATTTATGACCCATTTTGAGTTAATTTTTGTGAAGGTATAAGATTTGGATCTAGGATCACTTTTTTGCATGTGAATACCTAGCTATCCTAGCATCTTATACTGAAAGTATTATGCTTCTACAAATTACCTTTGCTTCTTTGTTAAAGGTTTGTTAATTATATTTATGTGGGTCTATTTTGAGGCTCTCTTTCTCTTGTATTGATCTTCCTGTTTTTCTTTCTACAATATGAAATTATTATAGCCTTATAGTAAGTCTTGAAGTAAGATAGTATTAGTCTTCCAACTTTGTTCTTATCCATACAACTTCCGGAGTGTTTTTTCAATATTCACAAAATAATTTTCTGGGATTTGGATTGGGTTTGCACTGAATCTATCAAGTTGGGTAGAATTAACAATAGTGAGTTTTCCTATCCATGAACATAGAATATCTCTCCATTTTTCATTCTTTGACTTCTTTTATCAGAGTATTATAGTTTTCCTTATGTGGATCCTGTACATTTTTTTCAGATTTGTTTTTGTTTGTATAGACTAAAATTTCTTTAATATATTTTATGGTACTGGGGATTGAATTCAGGGATGCTTTACCACTGAACTACATGCCCAGCCCTTTCTATTTTTTTTTATTATTATTTTGAGAAATGGTTTTGCTAAGTTGCCCAGGTTGGCCTCAAACTTGAGATGTTACTGCTTTAGCCTCCCCAGTCACAGAGATTACATGCATGCATCACCACATCTGGCTTTCCTTTAATCTTTAAATTTGCAAATATTCAAATGACAATGTACAAGATGTCCAGAACCAGGTCTACAAACCCCCATAAAATATATGTGTACCCCAACCACAATGGGGTTTGAGATGTAGGGCACAGAATTTTATGCCCCAAAGACCTGGATTTAAATTCTCACAATTTCTCTTCCTAGCCATAAGAACTTGCTTAAGATATTCAACAACACTGAACCTCAGTTTCTTCTTCAATAATGTGGAAACATTAGTTCTATATATCCTCTTTGGTATACAACACTATATTTTCTTTTTGATTGAAATGCATTTTATGAAAGCAAGATTATAGTTTTAAATGAGTGGATGAATGAGGCCTAGAATTCAAATGATCAAGTAGTTAAGACAAAGAGGAAAGAAGTAGAGATCAGAAGGAACGTTTACACAGAAGGTAGCAAAATATTTAGATAGTCTATATCTCTGCTTGATATTCTTTTACAATATGTGTTCAAAATCTGGGCCATGATCTGTTTAAAAATTTCAGAGTAGGGACAGAGATGTAGCTTGGTGGTAAAGTGCTTGCTTAGAAGGCACAAGACCCTGGGTTTGATCTCTAGCAACACATAATAATGATAATGATGATGATGATGATGATGATGATGATTTTAGAGTAACTATAAGAATAATTGTGGCTCAGTGGTTGAGCACTTGCCTAGCATGTGTGAGGCACTGGGTTGAATCCCCAGCACCACATACAAAATAAATAAATAAAATAAAGTTATTAAAAAAGTGTTGGGGCTAATTATTGGAATCTATATTCTAATTGGCTGTACATTTTTTTAAAAAAAAAGAATAATTGATTTTGAGCTGAACACTGAGATAAACACTTCTAAATGGGACCTAAACTATTTAGCATTTTGGTTATATTGAGAACATAATTTATGCTCCATTAAGACAATGGGTTTTCTATTTTATTAACTGTTGCATCTTCATCATGTATTAAAGCACCTGAGTCATTCACTCAATGAATATTTATTAAATGAATGAACACAAAAATTAATGGGCAATGTAATGAGACTAAGTTACTTTCAGCAACTGGAAACTTTGTACTCTAATTTGAGTAAATAAAATCTAACATTTGGTATATCATAAACAGGATGATTATTAGACTGGGAAACTTGACAAATTTTATTAATATACTTATTGATGGATGGATGGCCTAAAATCTATTTATATGTCTATCTTCTGTAATTTAGAAATACAAGTTTGAATATGTCAAGTGAAAATAAGAGGAAACTAATAAGAATGATGCTATTCTTTTCTCCTTCTGCCTCACTCAGGCCCTAATGCATTACCAGCCTTTGGCTTTGTTTCCTCCCATTACAAATAAAACGGTTTCCTTGGCTGCAAGCTAACATCTGATTACTCCTTGCCTTTGAATAGCAATGACAGTATTGACTCCAACCTAGTATAATGACTTTCCTTGTGTTTTTTTTTCCTTTAATTTTCCCTATTAAGTTAAAAAAAGGGCCACAGTTTTAGAATAAAAATGCAGCAAGATATTAAATACAAAAGGTATTACCAATCTTATACAGAATAACAAGCTGAACAGTGATATTTCTTAGAAATAATGTGAAAGAAAATCAAGGCTTTGTAAAAGACACTAGAATAAAATGGGCAACTACAAGCTCTCAAAATTTTCTTCCCTAACAATAAATCCAATATTTCAAATAAAACTAACACCTTAAAATTATAAACACTCATTGAATCCTATATGATAATTAGTTTTGTACTATTTTCATCACCAATTGCTTTAAAGAGGGACAATATAACAGATTTAAAGTATTCCAGGGGCTGACAATGGAGAAAAGGAGGAAGTGCTATGTTTTGAACATCATAAGACCTCCCATTACTGAATTATAAAGGAGCAGTTTTTATCAAAGCTTTCCAGTAAGAAATCACCAAGCAAGTGCTGCTGCCATCTGTGTGCACACAACTGAAACCTTCACCCAAAGGCTGGACCACAGCTTTGCACACTGTGCCATACTTGCCAGGTGTCTCCCACGGTGGGGTCAGTTTCTTAGAACCGCATGTCATTGCTTCATAGAGGAGAATTACCAGCTGTCCGCTGAGTATTTCTGGATGAAGAAAGTTTTTCCTGAATGCTAAATTGGGCTTTAAGGAAGGAAATTTCCAAGACAATTAGACTGGGGAAACTCTCAATCATTCCTTACCCCTGGCTTTTAGCATATCCAGTTCCATGTCACCTCACCTCTTCAGTCATGTTATAGAGAAGTTATCATCTCTCCTAAAGCATAGTTTTTAATCCCCTTTGCCCAAGTTTGAAGTCATTCATTTATACTCAGAACATGATAACTGCCAATATTAAAGGTGAAGAAAGATGAAAGTTACATAAAAAAGAAGATGAGAAATGAGGGGTCTTCCTGCAGCACCACTATAGCACTAGAATATTGGTGAGGCATGCCCCTTCCACCAGATGTTGAATAACCCATTTCCCAACCTGCATCTTGGGCTCTCACTGATCAAAATTTGAAGATATTAGCCGGGCACGGTGGCGCAAGCTTGTAATCCTAGCACTTAGGGAAGCTGAGACAGGAGAATTGCAAGGTCAAAGACAGCCTCAGCAATGGCAAGGCGCTAAGCAACTCAGTGAGACCCTGTCTCTACATAAAACACAAAATAGGGCTGAGGATGTGGCTCAGTGGTCGAGTACCCCTGAGTTCAATCCCCAGTACCAAAAAAAAAAAAATTTGAAGATATTTCCAGAACTTTCTCCAATTACTTAACATAAGTCTCCTTTACTCTCTCAGAAAAGCTCCAATATTCGTTATTATATTCCAAGTATATTTTGCTGAGTAAAATATTTGCAGATTGTAAAATATGGTCAGTATACAAGTTTTTATTTTTATCAATCTAGAAACATGGGGAGCATTAGCTTTTATTCATTATTTCTTTGGGGTTTTCTTTTTTAAATTCATTTTATTTACTATTTTTGGTGCATTATAATTATACATTACAGTCAGATTCATTATGTCATAGTCATACATGTACCTAACACAATCCAATCAATCTCATTCTCTTTCCATATCCTTTTCCCTCCACTGATCTGCAGGACCTACTCTACTGATCTCCCTTCTGTTATTATTGTTGTTGTTTTATTATTATTGTTGTTTTGTTATAATTAGATATATCAGCAGAATTCATAGTGGTATACTCCTATATGGACACAGAATAATTGGTAGATTTAATTCCCCAGTACTTCCCCATGCCTTTTCCTCCTCCTTTTCTCTAAATCCCCTCCCTCTGCTCTATTGGTCTCTTTTTGGGATTTTCTAATGGATTTTTTGTTATTTTTTTTCCTTTGATATTAGTTGGATCAACCCTAGTTTTCACATGACAAAAGAAAACTGAATGCCTTTTTTGATTCACAGATCCAGAGATAGAACAACCATTAGGAGATTCCAGGCTTCATTTTATTTCCAAGTTCTGCTTTGGTTATACTGTCTCCTTTTACAGACAGGCTCTCTCCATGTAACAGAGTTCAGTAATTTCAAGTTTGTACACTCCTTACAATTAACAACAGAGTAGATCTCTCCCGAAGGCGGCTGACTCTGCTAGGAAGCCATCTGGAGAAGCTGAACATTTTCAAAATCATCAAGATTTGGCTTCTTTGGGCTTAATAGTTCTGCCTCCAATCATATCTCTTTCCTCTCACATTTTACCATGAGAAGCAAGAATAGAATAGGTGACTCCTTCAACACTTTACTTGGATATCTTCCTAATTAAATAACTGAGATCATTAGTTAGATGAAAAATTCCGCTAAGCTTTCAGCCAGTACACGACACAATCTCCCTTCTGTAAGTTTCTAATAACCTGTTTCTTACTTCCTTTGTAGCCCCTACTGAAAAGTGTCCTCAAAGTCCAGATTTACACTATCATTGAAGGGAATACAGGCATTCTCCATAACAACTCTCAAAGTCCTTTCAGTCTTGGTACTGCCTAGTTCCAAAGCTATATCCACATTTTAGGTATTGTTAGAGTAGTAATCATTATTTTATAGTACCTACAATCCATGTACATAAAAAATCCTTAGAAGACAATTGGATAATTTTATCTTCAAGTGATTATATGATTTATATAAATTAAAATGAAAAAAAGAGTAATCTTCTGACTTCCATACTTTCTAATGCAAATTCAACCATTACTTGAATCATTGTTCCTCTGTATGTAACGTCCCATTTTTCTTCTGATATTTTCAGTAAAACATGATTCCTGCCCTTTTGTGAGGAGAAAGAAACAAGCAAATCAATTCAACAATATGCAAAAGGGATTACAAGGTTTTGTTGGTTTAGTTGTTATTGTTAGTTCCATTCTGAAGGAAAATAATTTGCATTATCATTAATAGAAAACTTGCTTTATACATTGTTTTCATTTTTTCCTGAAGACTAAAAAACAAGCACAATGACCTTCAAAAATAGCTATCACAAATGACAAACTGAAAAATAGCTGTCCTGAAAGAATATACATGTGTATGTGTATTTATATGCCCAAGTGTGTGTGTAAAAATAAATTTATGCATGAAAACTACATTGTGTGCTTTGTCACATTTTTTCTAAAAAAATACAGTTTTTCAAAATTGCCATAAAGGTGAGTGGAGGCAGAGGTGTTCAACTTGAGGTGATCTGTCCTTCAGAGAAATATCCCAATCCTGAATTATTATTTTATCAACTATACTACAATTTATTTAGGGAATGTGGGACAGTGAGAAGTGCCACGGTTTGTTGACTTGTCCAAGCAGTAAATGCTGCAGTCTGTATTTTATATCACAGTGCTCTTAAATATGTCAAAATGAATTTCTTCCAAAGCCTGTGCATAAGACCAGGATAAACTAAATAAAAATAACTGTCTGGAGGACGGTATTCAATCACTTTCTCTCCTTCTCCCAAAAGCATTTAAACTGCTAAAATATTTTATCTTAGTTGCGATTTTCTGAATCTTTATCTTTCTATGTAACTTCTTGTATTTTAATGCTTTCTTCACTTTATTCTCAATGAAAGCCCTATTTTAGGCACAAGGAGGTTGAGAGAATACATGCCAGGTAGTTTTCTGTGGGTATGTTTGTACCAAGCAGGTCAGATGGGCTTTTTAAGGGACACATCTAGATTTCCACTGGTTTGTCTTTAGTAAATTAGTTACACTGCATCATGTCTGTCCTTGCTTCCAAAAATCTAACCAGGTAGCAGATCATAATGAGACCATGTATTAGCCGATCTGAAAGGCATCCTTAGATACCATTACTTCATTTTTTCTATCCAATCTATCTACCACTTTTTGATTAAGCCTCAGAAATGTGATATCTGCTATGTTGGTTAAAAATAAAGTATTTTTGAGGTCCTACTGATTTTTCTTATATATCAAGCTGCCAGCTATTATGGAGATAACTTCAAACATTTTAAATTATGCTTGGAAGCCACCACTGTGATCTGAAATTAACTTTTTAAAATGTGCAAGGAAAGAAAACACTTCCAGAGCATGAAAATTTTAGCCTGGGTCCTGTTCCTTTCTGCCTAAACTTATGTTTATATAATGTAAATACTTTAATATTTTAATATAAATATTTTAATTTCCTCAGCACATTGCTAACATTTTACACCAACATTTTTTCAAATGGATTATGAACTTAAGAATAAGAGACAAAAAGTACATTTTCCACTCAAGTTCTTAGAAAACGCATCATGAACACTGTCATAACTGGAATAGATGTTCAGAAGGGCAAAAAAGGCAGGCATGGGCAGTGGAATGGTCCCACATGTTGACAGTACCAGAGGACAAAAGGAACTAAAAGATTCAAGAACCAACCAGAGGCACATGCTAGCCATGAACAAGTATTCACATGCACCATCTAGTTCTAGCACTTACTACTGTGGCCCATTTCCATTATATCACACTGGTTGGTACAGTTAGCACATATCAAAGAAATGCATATGCATATTTTAAATAGTACTGCAATGAAATACTAACTCCAAACTAGGAGGAACTGCTAAAAGCATATTTTTAACAATAAGAAATATATTATAAGTTAATTTAAATGACAATGACATTTGAACATTGATAAAAGTTCAAGTTTAAAAGTTTTTTAAATTTTAAAGTAATACACACAAAATTTCACACTGAATGCAGTTATGCCAATCATTTGCTAACACTGAACTAAAACTAAAGCAAGTGGGATTACAATTGAATAATTTACTAGAACAACATACTATAAGTGAAAAGTAAAGTGAACCAAGTTGCATGGTTTTGCTATCTACAAAGAAACAAACAGCTCAAGAAATAAAATTGACTATTTTACTAAAAGTATTTGACTATTTTACAGAACAGTGTAATTTTTGTCTCTATAAAATACAACTACCTGTATTATAATTAATTACAAAACTCAGCTAACATAAAGAGCTAAACTTGAGCTACTCCTGTTAGTGCTAACGTTTCTTAAGGTAATTAAACACTGGAGCATTCACTGAACTCAAATTCTCTGCTGAAACAAAGAGATCTGACAGACTTCTATTTCCCTCATGGTATTACATACAGGTCTATAAAAATTGCTTAAAATTATAAGAAATTTGTACAAATGAAGACTCTATAATGTGCCCCATGTTGGCGATCAGAAGTGAAGAATAGACTCCATATCCCTCTGGACCACATGTGTTATCTGTGTCAACAGCATCTCAACAATAGAGGGGAATTTAATACTAAGTTGGTTAACTAAAAAAAAAACTGATACCCACATTGACTTCAAAAGTCAAGACGCTTTTATGAGGAAGGTGAGCAGCATTAACATGACCTCAAATGTAAATATGATTTCAACCAGAGAAAAGAAAAGGAAATACTCTTCAGGCAAAAACATAGATGAGATCACATGCACCAAAAAAATCATGAACTCAAAATGGTAGCAAACAGCTCGAGTGTTGCCATGAGAGTGCCAAACAGCAGCAGCACTGTCCTCTTTCCCTCTGGAGCACTCCATCTTATACTGACAAAGGAAGGTTTCACACTAAAAGAGCAAAGATTAAAAGGATCAAGTAGTGGATACCAATGAGGTGCAGGATTCACCCAGCCTGCTATCACACATTATGTTTCCTAGTTCACTTTAATGGTTTCTGAATTGTTATTTTCCTAAAGGAAGTAAAAAGAACCCCAATAATAGTAAGTAAATATCTCTGATCAAAAAACAGCACTATTAATTTTAAAATAATACATATCCCCCATTTTCAATAGGAAAAAAAATACAGATATACCCTACATTCACTGAAAATTAAGGAAAAAATACCAGCCTGCTTTTCATCTGCAGTTTTCCAAACCCAAAAGAATAATAAAAAAAAAAAACTATTTAACCTATATGACAAAAGAAGCTATCGTGTTGTTTTTATAATTTCTGACATCATGAGTAGTCAATCTCAGCATGAGGTCAAGTCCTTCTACAGGTCGACTTGAGGACAAGTGGAAGCACACAGAAAATCAAGGATGACAGGTTCAGTGAGTATGTGGCCTTCCTTCTGGAGGTGTTCCAGAAGAAACCTGTAGCAAGGCTTGCAAAGTAACAGCCTCCATGCTGGCCAATCTTGCTCAGTATTGGCCAGAAAAATTTATTCCAGAATATCACATACTCACATAATAAACCATATAAATTTAAAAATATTAATGTACAATATGAAAGGATATTTGTATAGCCCAGGCATAAGAGAATAGAAAACAACACAAAACTGATTGAGTAAAGGATAAACTACAATTAAATAATAATAATAAGCTATCATACAGAGTGTAGATAAATTTTGAAGTTCTTTGGAATAATCAAAGTAAGCCCACTTAAAATCATATATTAAAAATAGTTACATATATGGATAATCAGTCCATCCCTAAATGACTGAGCAACAGTCTCTATAATGAGACATACTGCTAGTTATAGGTAGGTAGATACACTATTAGAGAGCTGAGAAACACAAAAGAAACAAAACAATATTAATAGAAAATAACAACAGTAAAAAACAATAAAACAAACATTTAAACTATAGTGAAAAATTCAGGGATGGCAGATGATTGACATCCCTCTTCTTTCAGAAAAAACAAAATCTCTAATTATACGAGACACCCTGTTGAGAAAATAAATTCAGGACTGACTAGCAGAAAGAATGACATTTACTAAAGCAACACTACCTTCTACTTCCTAAAGATCACAGGTGTTCCTTGGAGATAGATGCACAAATAAAATCAAAGCTTAACTTTGATTTTAAAGATTGTTACATGGCCATTTTGTTTAGAGTCGTGACTAGATTCTGAAAAAAAAACAATAGATATGTTAAATGCCATAATATAAGAACCTCGGTCTTTGCCACGAGTTATGATGACTATAATGACGAGTATATGCATTCCCTCATTAAAATCATGAAGCATAAACATGTGCACACATACTGAATAATATATCTTAAAAATTTTTTAATTATTTGAGAGTAGATTAAATTAACACTTACCAAAAATAACATAACTTGTGACATGAAAGTTTAGCCATTTGAGATCATCATTTTGGCCTCTAAGTAAAATATTATGATGTGTACCATTTCAAACTTAGAGATACATTTGGTTCCTTTATGTTATATGATGTTTGGAAAATGTTTTTCCAGGACTCTTCAGAGTATACATAACAAAAATCCAATCCAAACTATATCAAGTAAAACGAGAATATATTCATTCAAATATCTAAAACGTCTAGCTGCCTCTCTCTCTAAGCCCATCTGAATCCAGGGCTCAATCTGGGTTTTTAGGATTTAGACTTGTTCTACCTCTTTGCTCTATTTAGACTATGCTGCATTTCTGACAGTGTCTCTTCTTCATAGTTCCCATCTCTGCCATACTGCCAAGGCTGAATTCCATCTGAAGAGATTTTTGTCTGTATAAATTGATATACATTAAAGCAACAAGTTAAGATCTAAAAAAAAAGTACAGAATGAAAGAGAAAGAAAAGAAAATCTATAGTATAATAAGTACAAATTAGTAGCATATATGCAAAAAAATTCTTTATAAAATAATAAAAAGAAGCCAGGTATAGTGGTGCACACCTGTAATCTCAGCAGCTCAGAAGACTGAGGCAGGAAGCAGGAAGATCGTGAGTGAGTTCAAAGACAAACTCCACAAAAGTGAGGTGCTAAGCAACTCAGCAAGACCCTGCCTCTAAATAAAATACAAAAAATAGGGCTGGGGTTGTGGCTCAGTGGTCAAGTGCCCCTGAGTTCGATCCCCAGTACCCCCAAAAATAATAATAATGAAAAAGTAAATGTGATATTTATACACATATATGTATACACATATTATGAAATACTCCATTGTATAATAAAATATTATTCAACCTTTAAAAAGTACATCCTACCATTTGTGATAACAGGAATGAAAAGTGTCATGCTAAGTAAAATAATCCAGACATGAAAAGACAAATGCCATATAATCTTACTTGTATTTGGAATCTAATAAGTTTGAACCCATAAGGATGGAGTAGAAAAGAAATTAGCAGAGTCTGGTGGGTTGAAGAATAAGGAGATGCTGTTCAAGGGGTACCAAGGCTCAGTATTTCACCATCAATAGTTCTAAAGATATAATGTACAGCATGGTGACCACAGTTAGTAACATTGGATTAAGTATTTGAAATATGCTGAGAGAATAGTTCTTAAATGTTCTCAACACTGTGACACACACACACACACACACAGAACACTATGTGAGTTAATGTATATGT
The DNA here is from genome assembly GCA_004024805.1 of Geosciurus inauris. Classification (NCBI taxonomy): domain Eukaryota; kingdom Metazoa; phylum Chordata; class Mammalia; order Rodentia; family Sciuridae; genus Geosciurus; species Geosciurus inauris. Next base: position 10,758 of record PVHX01013146.1, on the reverse strand, counting down.
AGATTATTATCATTGAAGTTGATCATTTCATAATCTAATTGTCTTTCAAATCATCATGTTATATACCTTAAATACATAGAATTTATTTGTCAATCACATCTCAATAAAGCCAGGGAATAAATTTATCTGTGTATAGTAGATATATATCTATCTGGGCTAAAAATGATCTCTAACACAACGGAACAGTTTGGGCAAGCTGGTGTGAGGAGCAACACTGTGCATCGAAGCTCTTCTCATTCAGTTAACATTAGTTCAACAGCAACAGACTGTGCTCAAATACCCTCACCATGAAGATGGTGCCAGCCCACCAACATGGTCTGCTGCACCCTACAGGGGATTTCACTTCAGAATTTTCACTCAAGAGAGATACTGAAGAAACCATTAAAGCTTGCTAGAAAAGGCCCTTCTATGACAGTCAAGGAAACTCTCATTTACATCTTAGTCCTTTTGAAAATGTGACCTGAAAATCAAGCATTACCGAATATATTAGGAGATCTAAATGCATTAAAGAGAAACATCACACTGATCCCTGAAAAGGAGAAATAATTAAGGATACTGAGAGAACTTAACCCTGATATGCTCAAAGTGATTATAGAAGTATTACATCCTTAAAACAGACGATGTAAAAAAGGGAAAAATGACAGAACAAGGAGATTTTCAAGATTTAAAATTTTGATTTCTAAGGAAAATAAATGAAAGAAGAGCTAGAAAATATCATTCAATAAAACCCCCAGAATAAAAAACATAAATGCAAAGTATATTAGTTTCCTACTGCTATATAACAAGTTACCACAAACTTATGACTTAAAACAATATTCATTTATTATTTCAAACTTTCTGTAGCTCAGAGTCCAGGCACCATATGTCTGCTTTCTCGGCTCAGGATTTCACAAGTCAGAAATCAAGGTTTTAGCTGGGCTTGTGTTCTCACGTAGATTTGGGGTATTCTTCCAAGCTCATTCAAGTTTTTGGCAGAATTCAGTTCCTAGTGGTTGTAGGACTGATTTGCCAGTTTTCTTGTAGCTATTGATCATGTATCACTCTAGGCTACTAGGCATCTGTCTCAGGAACTATCCACTTGGTCCTCTCAGAACAAGACAGTTCCCTTCTTCAATGCCAGTCTCTCCCCAGTGTTACAGAATGGAGTCTTATGTCATGTAAATCACTAATGGTGACTGGTCACCTTTGTCTAACCATAATCAAGAGACTGATTATCCCATCTATTCACAAATCCCACCTATATATAAAGGAAAGGAATTGTGCAATACTTGTACTCAAGGTAGGTAGGAATTTGGGTGGCTGTCTAAGAATTCTGTCCAACATACCAATAAAGAACTTAAGACCAACTCAAAAGGTCCAGTATTACACTAATAGTAATTCCAGTGGGAAAGAAGGAAGTTAACAGGAGAAAAGAAAATATCCAGTAAATAAATAAATAAATGAAACCTCAGAATATAAGTTCTGAGGATTTTGATCAACTTTTCACCTTTCAAACTAGGAATTGCTATTCAGAAGACACAGATTCAGCTAGCTCAAAAAAAAAAAAGTGTTCTAAAGAAGGCAGGGAAAGCAGGAGCTTACATGAACAAGCAGTGCTGATTTATTACAAGATAAGAAAAATTCCTCAGTAGGAAATTTCAGTGAATATTGAGAAAGAGCAGGGGCTACGTGCCAAGGTAGGAAATAAAGAAAAGAAACATATATGCATAATGGAAAAGTTCATCAAACAAAAGTAACAAGAGTCTGTAACCTGTTGTGTTTTTTTGTTTGTTTGCTTTTTGTTTTGTTTTGTTTTGTTTTGTTTTGTACCAGGGATTGAACTCAGAGGCACCCAACCACTGAGCTACATCCTCAGCCCTTTTTTGAATTTTTATTTAGAAAAGGTCTCACTGAGTTCCTTAGGGCCTAGACAGGGTCTCACTGAGTTGCTTAAGGCCTTGCTAAGTTGCTGAGGCTGGCTTTGAACTCACAATCCTCCTTCTTCAGCCTCCCAAACTGCTGGTATTACAGGTGTGTGCCACTGAGCCTGCAAGAGTCTATAACCTCTTGACATATGTATTGAGTCTCTGAGTACCATGTAATCGTCTGCTCTTTCCAAATGCTTTTAGTGAAAGGGTGAAAGTTCACATTCCCAGGCAACATCTTAAGACATGCCAAAGTCAGGACCTCCCAACTCCATTGGAAAGTTCCTTTCAGTCATTTCCACTGCGTTTTACTTTTATTTCACAAAGGCACAAGTCTTCAAAATGAAAAAACTTAATGGGTGCAAAGAAAAACACAGATTCACATCTAGACATACCATGTCATCAAGAAGAAAAAGAAGTTCCCAAAAGCTTCCAACTAGGAATCAAAGAGAGCAGGTAACTGGCATCCAACTTCATAGTAGAAGCACTGGGTGTCAAGAAAACAAACACTGCTTTCAAAGTTCTGAGAAGGAAATACTTTTCAACCTAGAGTTCTGCAATTAGCCAGATATCAATTATCTCTAAACCAGAATAAAGACAATTTCTGATATGCTCAAAAGTGCATATTGTGTATATGATGTTTTTAAAACATATGCTATGGTTTAGATATGAAGTATTCCCCAAAAAGTTATGTGTAGGACAATGCAAGAAAGTTTAGAAGTGAAATGATTTTGTTATAAGAGCTTTGAAATAATTAGTGTATTAACTGTAGGTAGGTGTGGTGTGGCTAAAGAGGTGAGTCACTAGAGGTGTGCCTTTGGGGTTTATATTTTGTCTCTGGGAGGAGAGCTCTCTTTGCTTTCTGAAATGCCATGTCCTAGGCTTCTTTCCTCTTCTATACCCTTTCACCATGATGTTCTGCCTCACCTCAGGCCCAGAGCAATGGAGTCAGCTCTCTATAGATATAGACTTCTGAAACAGTAAGGCCAAATGTACTTTTCTTCCTTTAAAATAAATTTTTTTGTCAGAGTGACATAAAAGCTGACTCAAGCAAGCTATGTTAGAGTTGACTATAACAAATAATGGGAGAGAGAGAGAACAAGGAATCAACCTAGCAAATTTCAGGAGAGTTTCCAGATGTTTGCCATGCTGGAACTCAAGCAGGAGGACAGAGGGAGGAACAATTCTGAAAAAGTCATCTTTGAGCAGGATAAAGAGGTAAGCTTGACAGAACAGAGTATATAATAAAGACTAAAAATATTAAGCCTATAGTAAAAGTAAATTGTGCAAGAACAGACATGCAAAGAAAAATAACAAAACAATCATTAAAAGATAGTGTAAAAAGCCAACCAAAATGTGGTATGGTTTCGAGTCATTTGTAGAATATAAGCAAAGAGCATCCATTTGACATTATTGATGAGAATAGTTGTCTCCAAATAATACAACCTGCAGATAAGCAAATGCAAACTAAAGATCTGCCTGACCCCTTCCCCCCGCAACAATATTTCTATGGATACTGTATGCTGATTATAGGTATTTAAATATTCTTCTCAACCACAGACAAAGCCTTTATGACCTGATTATGGTTTCATTGTATAATTTAAATACTAACAACCTCATCAAAGGAAATGTCTGACGGAAGGTGAGATGAAATGATGGAGGAGGGAGGACAATGTGAGAGATGAAGGAAAAGACTGACACAAAATTTTTCCTGTATCTATTGGAAGCTTAAGACATACCATCAAAAGTTGACCAAGCAGGAATGAGAATTTCATGGGTATTTTAAAAATTTATCCAATAGAACTAAAAGCAATAAAGTAAACATGAAGATTTTAAAGGAATTAATTTTGAAAATGTCTAACTTTTATTCAAGAAATAAACAAATATGTAAATTTGTCAGAGATATGGAGAAAACAAGTAAAAATGAAACAATGTAAAATGAAAAGAGTTTGTCTTCAGACAATGGCTCTCTGGTTTTGGAGGAAAGGGAGGGAGGCATTGGTGTTTTATCACAAATGGTTCTGTTTGATTTTATTGTAAGAAATCAGTATTCATTTGTTAAAAATCACACTCGAAAGTTATTGAGAAATAATATTGTCCTTGCTTAAGAAAGAACAGCACTTTTAAAATAATATAAGCATCTGTATTGAAATTCTGTGAGGCATTTAATGTATTCAGGGAAAGAGTTAATAGTTAAAAACATTTAACTTTTTCCAGTTATTTAATAATGTTACAGAAAAGTAACAAATTCAAACTTGACACCTGTTTTGTCTTTTTGTTTTTCCATTACCACACATTTTTAATTTTTTCCAGCTTTCTAGAGATATATTTGACTAATAAGAATAGTATATATTTAAGGTAGAAAACATGATGTATTAATATACATATAAGCATTGTAAATGATTACCAAAGTGGTATCTTCATCACCTCATATAGTGATCATTTGTGTGTGTGTGTGTGTGTGTGTGTGTGTGTGCGCGCGCGCGCGCATGCATATGAATGTTGGGAATCTTTAGGATCAATTTTCTCAGTAAATTTCACATATACAGCAATGCTCGTATTGTACTGGTCAATTCACATGTGATCATATTGATTATAATGTGAAATTAGTTATCAAAATAGGAAAACAAAGATAAGCAACACTTCTAGTCACAAATAAAATATCTCCATTTAAAAACACCCACTGGTGCATACTCATTCCCAACTCTGATGGATTATCTTTCAGAACAGGTCTTCTCAAATTTTGAGCTGAGCAACAGGCACCTGGGATCTGCAGTGGGGTTGAGCCTGCATGTCTAACAGGTGATGATGCTGAAGCTGCTTGTCCTTGAATCCCATACTGAGCAGCACAGAGAGCCATCCAAATCTGTTTTATTCAACGATAAATGAGCTGAAAACTTCATCTAACAAGAATGAAAAGACTAACAAAGAGCTTTCAAACTTGAGAAGCAGAATAAACCTTCTAAGACACCTGTTTTGAATTTATGTATCTACATTTTTCTGGTGCAATATCAACATATCTCCTAAACTGTTTCAAATGTCCAAATTATACCAAGTATAAATAATTGCAATAAAAATGGTTTAAAAGTATTCAAATCAAAAGATGGATTTTTATACTTGAAACATATCTATTTTCTGCCTGTACATCTCTTACATGGTGCTAAGTTCCGATAAGTGAGTGGTTTAGAATTCTTTCAATCAACTCTCAGTGCATTGGATTACTGATTAACAAAGGGAATTGTGTAAGAATAAATACAGATGAAATAGGGGCATATCATCTTGTTATATTCTGGAAAAGAGAGTGTATTTACCGCCAAAGTAGTGCTGTCTAGAAGAAAGTAAAAATCACCATGAAATGAAGAACTGTGCTCATTCTTCCATTGAAATAAGAATACAGCTGAAAGTTCAGATATGTTAAAAATAATTAACTACTAAATAAATTGGATTCCTTAAGTTGGAAGTACAATGCCAATTATGAATCTCTTTTTCATATCTCAGCTTTTCTTTTTCTGAAAGTTGTATGATATTTTTAACACCATGCCCACATCTATAGACTTAAAAAAAACAGGCATATAAAATACAAGTTATCTGCTCTTTTATTTACTTGTAAAAATCTTATATTTATGACTGAAGAAGGAATACTGTCTTAATGAACCAAAATAAAAACATGTTTCCAATGACTGAGTCCATTTCTAAAGTGTAGCCCAAACTCAAATAACCTTAAATAGAGTTTAACCTTGCAAAGCAAACAAAATATCAAGTTGTTGAACACATTTCTACCTGGTTTAAAAATATTTAAATTAGAAAAAAAAATGCTTTTGCTTCCAGAAAATCTATTGAACTGAGAAGTTTCTCTAGGCTTTAAGATTATTAAAAAGATTGTTCAATATGTGACTGCTTTGATCCCACAAAAATTCCATTTTTATTTGCCAAGTTAAATCTCCCAGCAAATTGTTGGCAGTGTGATATTGGCTACTCATATCACAATAATCCTGCCCAAATAGTCATGTTTGATTACTTCGTGTTCTGTGGTGAGAAGGGAAAGTCCGATACATTCTCACCACTACTTTTCAAAACACACAGTAGTCACAAAAGAATAAGACAAAATGAGGATCTGTGTGACTGTAACCTTTTGTCCTAAATGTTAGATTTCAAGAGAAATAAAATGGATGTGAATGGAAAACCAAAGCATCATATGAATTCTTGAGAAACTATGGAGCAGGTTATATCAGACCCCTCATTCATTCATTTCATATGAAAAGTTGAAAAATTAAACATTTATTCTTATGTCAATATGAAAGGCAAAAAGAAAAACATACTCCATATAAGTCAGTTAGTTTCAAAACGTACTTCTCACATTAGGAAGCTCCCAGAATTGAGAGGATATTAATCACATACAAAAATGAAGTTCTAAGTGTATAACATCATAATAAATAATTGATTCATTTAAAATGCTCTTCTATGAATTGGATGTAGTTTTCCCCCAAACATCTGTAGATGAGAAGCCATGGTGGTGCTGAGGAGGTGGATCCTTTAAGAAGTAGGTTCTCCTGGAAGGAAAGCATGTCACAAGTGCTCTACTCTCATGACTAGATTAATGCAGGAGTGGGGCAGGTCTCATGGGACTGGACTAGTTTCCTAGAGATCAAGTTTTTATGAAAAAGTGAGCCTGGCCCCTCTTTGGTCTCTTGCTTCCTATCTTACCCTATGACTTCTCTTTCCCACTCACATGTGTTCCCACCATGATGCTCTCTACCATATAGATGCAGTCAGAAGACTTTCACCAGAGGACAACTAGATGAATCCACTTTATCTTTGATTTTCAGCCTCCAAAATTGTCACTTAAATAAACCTTTTTTTTCTTTATAAAGTATCCAGCCTCAGGTATTCTGTTATAGCAATAGGAAGTGGACTAAGACACACTACTTTCAATTCAGTTATAACATGCATTTAGCTGCTACAAATGAGAGACAAAAATAATGGCATCTGTTAAAAGGTAAAAGTTTATTTCATATGTGAAGTCAGAGCTGAGGTTGTAGTGATTCTGCTCTATCAAGTTCTGGGGGCTGTGTCCTTCCACTTGGTTTGCTGTGACATACCCAGAGTGTTCTCCTTTTTCAGTACCTATAATGATTCAACATCATTTCACATTCCAGTCATCAAAAATAAATACCAGGGTAGAATCATGTCATTAGAAAGATATGACCAAGAGACTAAACTCACTATGTTAATTTTTTCCCATTGGCCTAAACTTCAGTCACATGGCACATTTGACTATAAGAAAATCTGGAAATTTTGGTATTAACAGATAGCTACACTCCAAGACAATTCAATTTTTTTTAGACCAGGGAAATGGATATTGGGGAACAAATTAGCCTCTGCCACTTTGACTTTTGGATTTTAGGTTCACTTTTCCACTGTCAAATCAAGACAGTAAAGTATCCTTTAATACTTTTTTGATAAATATTAAAGCATATAATATACATGAAAATATTTTGTCATAAAGCAATGTATAGATGTAAAATATTAATTATACTTCACACGGACATTTACTGACCAGATGGGAAAAGATAAGAGAGGAAAGATGAAGCAGAGAAGATAGGGAATTATTTATTGATACTGTTTCCACAGAAACATGAAGAACACTCTTTTTCAAATACAGCTTGAAGTTTAATTTAGTTATCTGTGATGTGTTAGACTCTAAGGACGAGTTTAGAGTGTGAATGTTATTGCCTTAATTTGGAGTGACATCTATTTGCATCATAATATTTCAGTTGGTGTGCCAATCTTCATGATGTTTTCCACAGGAACTGCTACCACACAGAATGATAAGAATCCGACACTATGCCAGGGAACATGTTAGGATCAGGATATGAAGATGAATGTCGGTCAGATAAGAAAGAACTCTAAGTGCAAGTTCAAACACAAAATAGTAAGCAATATCATAACCAATATTATACAGATGCAAAATTAAGTACTGAGAGAGGAGCCTACAAAGGAACAAGATTTATGTGAGCAAGCATGACATTGGATCTCATGCTAATGATCCTTTCAAAAGCCCACATATTAGCATCATGATTCTCTAAAGTTAAAATACTGAGTAAATATTCATCACAGATTTGGGAAATGAGATGTATTACTCAAAATATCTCCTAACCTGGTAAAGTCCCTAAAATCCCAGCTCTGAATCTAAACAATAGGAATACAAAAACATCTTCAAATAAGTGATTTTAATGAGAAGAACATAGATAATGAAAAAGGACCTAACAAATGCATTTACTATGAGAAAATTTAAGACAAACAAGCCTCTATATATGAATTTATTACCTACTGATTAGTTACTGCTTACTATATTGTTTTAGTTATATGAAATGTTATTTCTTATATTGGAATCTTTTTAATGAATTTGTTTCATTGAAAGAAGTGAGCATATATGGAATAAAAGAAGCTTGAAGTGACATTGACATTTTCTTTAAATGCATTTATCTCTTGAAAACAAAACAAAGCAAAGCAATCCATCACAATATAAAATTATTTCTTGTGTAAGAAATTAAGGACATTATTTTAAAAGATTTATAACTATTTCACTATCTGTTTTCCTAGATGAATGTTAGAAGCCAGAGTGATAAAATGGTAATACTGTTAGACACTAAATACTCTGGCACTACTGAGTCTGTTATTACATTTCATGTCACTATTAAGTGAAAAAAACATCCAGGATGTGATTTTGTTTGGGATAGCTTGCTAGCTAGACAGTAAAATTAGAGCTCTGAAACTGACTGGAAAGTAACCTTGATGTATCAGTTTGCAGTTTGATGGATGTCTTTGCACAAAACATTTGCATATTCAAGTCACTTTTGTTTGACAATTATATGTGCAACCCCAATACAGCACAGTTACCTTCTTATCTATATTCTAACCTAACTTAAAACATTTTCTGGGATTATTTTAGCAAAATATCATATTTTGTCATGCATTTTGTACGCTCTATGAATTTGCCTTCTGAATCATTCTTTAACAATTAGATTCTCATAATTAATTATGTAATGAAACTTAGAATTTTAAAATGACTTGATTACATTTCCAGTGTTACCCAAAACCAGTGTTGAGAGAAAGAGAGAGAGAAATAGTGTTCTGCCATTCTTTGCTCATAAAGTTTCGCTAAATTAATTGAGGGGTTCTCAAGATCTCAATGACCAAAACTCTTCTTCCTTCCTCAAACCCTCTGAAATCCCAACATAAAGGCCCAGTCATTTATATCAAATTATGGACAAAGACATCCTTGGGTCTTCTCTATCCGTGCCCATCTTTTGGCTTATTATCTGTCACAATCAACAAGTTCCTTGACATCTGAGATCTAACCTGGGAGTGGGCTGCTATGGAATGCAGTGAAAGAAAATGTACTGTTATAGTGGGGTTTGGGGACCTTAGGTCCTCCATGATCCATTTCCAAGGCGAGATGCCCAGGAAAACGTATCAGAGGGTGACTGAACATTCTGGAACAAGAAAAAAGAGCATGTCAAGCCAAGAAAGAAGCTTGAGGAAACTGAGGAAACTTAAAAGAAGATGGAGGAAAGCACTATAAGGAATGGTGAGAAAACATCAAAGACCATTATAACCAGTTGTATAATTTTGCCAAAAACTTGGACTCAGATACCTTCAGAGAAAGGAAACAGCCTAGAGAATAAAGTATTTAAGAATGTTTTCCAAGCTACTGTGGCATGCAGGGGTTTGCCCAACACTCTGGGAGGCATTAGGTAGGCACTTAGTATTGAAGTGATTAGAAATTGGCTTGGATAGATGCTTAATCCAGCCATCTCCAGCTTTCTCCAAAGCATATCCACTCAGGTTGTCTGATACAATGTTCTATTAAAAATAATTTTTATAGTCAAACAGCCTTGTGAAACTCAGCATCCTCATAATTCCCTCTTAGAAATCCAAAACTTCTATTAGCATATTAAAGCCTTTCAAAAAGTTTTAGAGTAGAGAAATTTTTACAAAAGCCAGAATATTTCAGAATTATTACACCTCATAAACATGTTCTTGGTAACACCTATATATATTTTGCTGGGAATGTCCAAATGATTATAAACCCCTTCTATGCATGGTAGGATACACTTGCTCTTGGTTATAAATTATGATAAAGGAAGACAAAATGGCTAATATACATTGTACCTGGCAATGACAGTGACAAAATTATGGCTTATTTAGAAACACATCTTTGTCACAACTATGTCTTTCAATGACAAGATAGTAGGAAAGTGAGTTACCAAATATCTAAGTCCTTTATGTACCATAAAAACACTTTGTAAGTAAAACATCAACAAGTATTCCAGTGAGTGGACTGACTGATTTAAAAACCAAATGTAGATTTGTCCCACGTAATCATCCCTGTTCCCCTGGGATCTCTTGAAGGGTTGTTAATTGTGGTAGTTACCATAGGGATGCAGCTTCCTGCCTGTCAGAAAACAGACTGACATGACCCACAGTTGACAGGAGGTACAGAACCAATTATTAAGATAATTTCATAATTACTAATCCAGCCAAATTGTAACAAGTAATCAAACAGAGCAATCTGGCTTCTATATCTAATATCTGCTGGCTTCCCATACCCATAACCAAAATTAGGCAAATACACTCAGATATACATATAGAGTGTAGAATAAGATGTGAGAATCAAGAACTTGTCTCTGGCCAAAGGTATTTTTCAAGCACTACCCCAAATTCTGGATGTCTCTGTCAGCACAAGTTTCTGGTTGAAGCAGAAGCAAATAAGGTGTCTTCCTAAACATTGGAATCTGAGGGGGAGTTTGAAGGTTCCTGTAGCAATGCTCATATTTTGTCAATCTTAGCC